>MJUT01045227.1:100448-125219 GCA_002080005.1 Gigantidas platifrons | reverse complement strand
TATTTAATAATACTTTAATAATATATAAAATGGCTCATAACTTTATGCAGCCATTTCCGCCATGTATACCACCAATCAGCACAACGTAAGGAAATTTTGTAGAGGGTAGAGGGTCTCATAGTCATCATTCCTATAAAGTAGTTTCAGTAGTTTCAGAGGAGAAGATGAACATGTGAAAAGTTACCGACGGATGACGATGACGACGACGGCAATGGTGGGACAGGTGAGCTTAAATATCTATTGTTCCCTGCTCACCAACGGGGAGGCGCTGGTACTAACAGGCAAAGACTGGTAAAGAGGGGTAAAGTCTGGAGAAGAGATGTCTTTAAAAATCGATTTATATAAAGAAATAAAGATTGAAAATGATTAAATATGACTTATTATTGCTTTTTAGATGTAAACAAAATCATATTATATCACAAAATATTAAATTCCGTCACAAAATATAAAATTTCCTCGTTTCCCAATCGCGGCGATTTGCAGATCGACATGAAAAAAAGAGGTGGAAGTAGGATGTTGATAGTTTTTTGATGCATAATAACTGGTATTTTTTTAGAAAAAAAAATCTTTCATTTCCATTAGTGCAAGTTTCTAGACTGCATGCTGAACATAAACTAGTTCAAAATACCATTGGTACATTAATATTCTTTTATTTGTCTTTGTTTTTTTGGTTTTTTTTGGGCCGATTTGACTTTCATTTTTGGGCCAATTTGACTTGGGGCCGATTTGACTGGGGCCGATTTAACTGTGACCGATTTGACTTGGGGCCGATTTGACTGGAAATCGTTATATCTATCCTGCTTCAGGCTCAGCTGTGCACGTATCTCTCCGGTCACTGCTTTCAGCATTCTCACACAATTAAGAACAGGCCTAGGATACTCCATACTAAACAACTACAAACATCAAACCAACACTACAAACTTATGCCTGTGTGGCCAGAGAGAAACGAATGTAGGAAAAAAAGTCACGGAAAAAAAGTAACGGAAAAAAAGTCACAGGAAATAAAGCCACAGTTTATATTTTCAATGAAATATATCAAATTGCAAATGTTAAAAAAATGTTTAATCATTTATTTTTTTACTCAGTTTCATATCATTTAATATTTATATAATATTTAAAAAATCTTGAAATTATATTTGGTTTTTTTATGTCTGTAAAGTTCAAAATAAAAAAATTATGAAATATTCAAATTTAATTTTAAACTTTGCATTTCATATTAAAAAAAAAATACATGTCAAAGAAATTTTTAGAAATTATTTTTTAAAAACAAGGAAATCTTAAATTTCTTAAATGTGTTTTCAACAATTATCACACACACCATGTTCCCGTCATGAGTAAAAGGAGGAGGCCATACACTACCTGAACAGGGGTGACAATACCCAGGCATGATCTATAGTAAATTTCAAATTTGTTTGTTTTAATTTAATTAATGTCACAAAAAAGTCACAATTAACACTTATCAAACAAATATTCATGAGAAAAAACCCTGAAAATTAAATACCCTATAATAATATTCCACAAAATATAACCTTATTGTGACTTTTTTTCCGTTTACCAGAGAAACAGCATCACATTTCCTACTAGAGTGCCAACTATATGAGAACGACAGAGAAGAAATGATGATAAAGTTAACGAAAGAAGTAGGAATTAGACAGACCAACATGGCCACCCTACTAGCACAATTGGAGGATGAAAATATAGAGGAAACCCAAAGTAAACTACGAGTAGTGGCATAATTCATCAACCAAACAGGCCGCTTCAAAAATAAGACTCAATCCCAATCTTAAAAACCGTACCAACACACAAGCACTGAGAGAAAATTACAGGGGGAACAAGGCACAGTGGAGAAAACTACAGCACCAACAAGACAAGTTTTGCCATAAGGCCATAAGATTGAGGATTGAGGACTGCTCCTGGCCAGACTGTTTATATTTAGATGTGGCACGTCACAATATTGTTTTCCTATTGATGATCAATCAATCTATTTTTATAATATTTCGTGTAAAAGATATAAATAACTTCGACACAAATTGAAATTTCAGAAAATCCGATTACTAGTTGTGTTGATTTTCCGAAAACGTATGACCTTCACACTAAAAGGGAATTTCCGTTTTATCTGCCATTTCATTGGTTAATATCGTCTAAAACGAAACTAGGTCAATTTTCAGAAAGTGTGTTATGACAAGAAAATGAAGTAGGTGTTCTGGAGTAAGCCAGAAACAAACCGACATTTCAGTTCTTTGAGTTGAAGTTAACCCGCATAACGTGTGTAATTTTACGGTAAGTTTATTCATTTTATTGTTTGATAGGCTGATCACAGGTACGTGTAGACAGGACCCTATGTCCCCCCCCTTTTTTTTTTTTTTTTTTGAACATCGATTTTTTTTCATATAAACAACATTTTGCAACTTTGTATGTATCACTGTATGACATATACAATAAATTCAATCAAACAGTAGTTTCTATCCATGCCGGGTTTCTGACATTGTCAAAATGTCATATTTATCGCCTATTACTAATAGTTAAACTTATTAGGCAATGATAAAACGTGATTGAAGCACAGGTACTTGTTTCTATCAATGGGAAGGTCGTGTGATACGTATATATTAAGACCAAAAACTAATAGGTAATGTTCAATTAATCCTGCAGCTGATTTTTTTTCTATTTAAGAAGAACTAAACTATCTGTTTGACCCATCATTAATTATCTATATTAATAGAAAAATTTCATGCAAATAAATGCATTCAATGTTGAAATGATTTGAACATCCTGTCGTCTTTAGATTAGATTAGATTTATTTCAATTAAATATCAACATTACATTTATAATCACAATACAAACATTTATGACATACACATCCCAACATGTACATTTTATGAAGTATATATACAATTTTCAGGTAGACAATGACAACTCCAAATCAACTAGACAAAGTTTGGAGTTTGTGCCAACAGAGTAAAGACTTTCGACAGCAATGGGAGGGTCTTTATGATAAAACCATGCAGTATGTTAGGATTCACTGTGTAGAACTACTCAGTGACAATGATTGGTAAGTTAGGTTATGTCTGTAAAAAGTTATTAAAAAACCTTTCTCGTCAAAGTACATGTGTGCATACAATAGACCTTATGCACATTCTCAATTTGATTATAAAATTATGTTTTTTAATAAGAGTTATTTCCCTTACGATGAACAAAATGATATCTGTTCTTATCTAGCAAGATGTTTAACGTAAGCAAGCACTGTCAGACTTTTTGAAAAACAATTTCAATATGCAGGACATAGATCCTGCCCCCAATAATTTTCTGCAGGACCTGAATTTTCCCTTGACGAAAAAGTTTTGAAGAAGAGAAGATTTTGAGGTTATTTTTTAGAACCAGAATTGACAAAATTCTAAAATTTAAATGGAATCGGTGATGGGAACAATAAAAACCTGACCCGCCATGTTTTCAAATAGAAACGCACGAAATGGTCACGTTGATGGATCACAGCCAGTTTAAACTATAAAAATACAATAGAATTACCATGGAAACAGTTGCATGTTTAAGAATGTTCTGGCATACCAGTTGCATTTCCGATTTCCGGTGCAAAATAAAATACATAAACACAAAATTTTGTTGGACATCCGGACTGGCATACTTGGCAGCTAGCAGTATTGCCAGTCCTTGTGATTTTCTGCCCGCTCGGTCCGACGAATTTCAAAAAGTCTGCACTGTAAAAATTCAGCACAGCGTGTTGGTCTAGTACAAAGTGAACATCATCATCATCTCATCAAATGTAAATTGGTCTCGCCATAATCTTGCTAAAAAAATTGCTCATTTGGCATTAAGCAACAATCATTCTCTCTTATTTTTGCAGGCAAGATATTGTGAAATATCAAAGCGAGGGACAGGCAGAGATTGTCAAGAGATTTGCTCACGGTCTGCTTTCTGATGTTGTCCGACATTTTGATGAGAAAATTGAAAAGTGTGAAAATAGCCTCATCTCTGATAAGATGTCACTTGTTGTTACTAGGGACGACCTAAAGGTAATATTAGCATTGATGTTTCTAAGTGCAGTGGCCTCATCTCAAACTATGTAAGGCACTATGTTTAGGGTATAAGTTTTATTTTTAGATGATAGTGCAGCGGTAAGACTTCCATCATGTCTATAAAAACGTAGATATAAAACTTAGTGCGCACGGCACGTTTCTTGAATAACCATCATCAGGCACTTAAAGACTTGAAAGCCATATAATCTAAAACTATTGGAGAGTAATATAAAAGTTGTAACTCCTACTACCCTGTGATCATGATCATGAATGTCCCTTTTGATAGATATAGATAACCAAATAACAGAAAATTGATCATAAAAATTTAACCAATCTTAGAAATTTGACTAGCTTGCATAAACGGTAGAAAATTTTATTTTAATTAAATTAAAAATAATTGTGAAATACAAGGTATATACTTATGGTAAGTTAATTTTGATAAATTGAATAAATGGTCATTTGATGGTAGAAAACGTAATTCAAATTTGATTAAATTTCAGAAATGGTAGAAAACTTAATATAATTTTGATTAAATTTCAGAAATGCGGTCAAACCTGTCTTATGTGACCTTCTAAGGGAACAGTGAAATATGGTCACATAAGACAGGTGGTCGCTTAATACAGGTTTAATTGATATGAAATGCACTGTGAAGGGAAATAAAAAGTAAGGTAACATAATACTAGTTATTGCTTAATAGAGGTAGTCATCACTAAAGCAGGTTTGACTGTGGCAGAAAACTTAATTTAATTTTGATTAAATTGCAGAAATGGTAGAAAACTTAATTTAATTTTGGTCAAATTGCAGAAATGGTAGAAAACTTAATCTAATTTTGATTAAATTGTAGAAGTGGTAGAAAACTTAATTTAAGTTTGATTAAATTGTGCATTAATGGTAGAAAACTTAATTTAATTTTGATTAAATTTCAGAAATGGTAGAAAATTTAATTTAAATTTGAATGAATTGCAGAAATGATATTTTTCAAATTAAAGGTATCTGTTATCAGTGGCGTAGCTGCCTAAGGATCGACTAGGCACGTGCATATACATAATTTTGGCAATTTTTTTTTTCTTAAAGATGGATTAAAGTCATGTTAGATTCCTAAACTATATTAACAATTTACAGTAATTATAACTAGTATATGTTTATTATTAAATAGAACATCCAGTATATTTGCAATCAGTGAAAGGTCTTTCAGTGTGACGCGACGCGTGAAATGATATTTAAGATCTACTATGGGAGACGAAAGACTTTCAAATTTATCTCTCTTGCACGTACATCGACATCTCAATGTTGATGTAGATACGGCTATGAATGACTTCATGAGCAGAAAATCCAGTCGTTTGGACTTTGACTAACTTCAATCACTTTGATCCCTAAAGACAAGGTTCTGAGCAATTTGATAATAAATATCTATAACCCATGTCTTATTTTTTTTTCTCACCATTTTGCAGCCCACTAAGTTCAGAGGTCGTCATTTTGTTTGTCTTGTTAATCACTCTTTTATTTGTCATTGATATAAATTTTGTAAGAGGTGAGATGACCGAAAAGCATTTTAGTTAACAGAATACGACAAATAGAACCACCATTGCCTAAGACCTTGGGTATTTAAAAGTGCTCCGGAATGATAGGCGAGAACTGCCATTATCATAGCCACCCACAATGTCATTCTTTTTTTCTTCTAAACTGTGTTAAACAACTATCTGTCAATATTTATACTTTTGGAGTTTGATATTTTTCGCAATAGGCTCCAGTGATGTCACTGGTCTCTGGCACAGGTAATTAAAATTGGTTGGTAAAAACAGCATTAGTGTAATAGAGTTTTCAATTTTAGCTCGTAATAACTTTTTTGTTATTAAAGATAGATTAAAAAATCTTTTGGTTCCAGAAAATATGAAATGTATGCTAAATGATGGTATAATTTGTTTAGAAATATTCAAAAAATTATAGAGATGAAACATATCTAATTTTCAAAATTTTATATACATATTTCAAATATTTATAGCAAATTATTTTTCCTAAATAAAATTGCATGAAAAATATGAAAAGATTAAATTTTATAAATCATTTTACAGAACGAAAATCGGGTCATAAATAAAAAAGTTATAAAGGTTTAAAAATTGGTCAAATTATCCAGTGTTAATTGCATTGTTTATTGGCCAACCACAATTTGTGTTTAATGAGATGCAAATTAATGAATATGACATCACTAATGAGCTTGGCGAAAGAGAATATAGATTTGATGGACAGCAACCTCTGATTTTTAATGATAATACAATTTTTTAGTCACTTTTAAAACACTCTAAATCACTGAAATTGCTGGGCTTAAGGGTGACTTTGCCCCCTGGACCTCCTACCACAGCTTTGCCCTGGACCCACTGGGGGCCTTAAGCGGCAACCAGACCCCTCGCCGATTTCATGCCTACTCTTCATTTTAACTTCAGCTACGCCCCTGGTTATAATACTGACTTAGTATATATTTTTTCCATTAGAAAAGCTATGAAAATGATCCATGCAGATTTGTAGAGACATTGGTCAGATGTCTAAATGAAGAAGAAATGCTGATCAGAAACTTTGAAAAGGTATTAACATTTGCTGAATAGTTAAACATCACTGTGTTAAAGCCAAAGAGACTTGAGTTATTTAGTGTTAGGGCTTTGGTGTTTAACACCACTTTCAACTATATTTCAGTTATATTATAGCAGTCAGTTTTATTGGTGGAGGAAACCGGAGTACCCGAAAAAAAACCACCGTCCTGTCGCAAGTCACACTGAAAAACTTTATCACATAATGTTGTATCGAGTACACCTCATCATGAACAGGGTTCGAAATCACAACTTTAGTGGTGATAGGCACTTATGGCACAGGTAGTTGTATATCCAAATTACCATACGATAACGACCACAACAGCCCCCTATAAACCTAACAAATTATAACAAGGACTGCATGTGGTGATTTTTATGTATATTGATTATTTGTACATTTTGCCTTTGATCTTTACATGTGATGATGTCTATTATCTAGCAATTAGCGTGATATTAACATAATATTGCTGTTTTCTAATATGACATCATCTTAGGGTTGTAGTAATATTCATTGAAGCCCCTACATTGACTTTGAAATGTAAAACAGCAAAAAAAAACCAGTCTCTGCTCCTTTTATTAATTTGTGCCTAAGCGTTAGGTTGGATTATTTGAGGGAGTTTTATTTTTTCCAGTGTTTAATTCAAATTGTTCTTTTGTTTTTATATGCAAAGTAAAAATGAAAATCAGTCTTCATGATATATTAACCCGCTTACCGCAAAGGCCGGGAACAAGTAAAACTAGGTTCAGACAAGTGAAAATTAAGAAAGAATTTGTTTGAATAAATAGATTTTTTTTTCTAAATTTGGCTTTCGGGCAAGTAGATGAAAAAAAGGAAGACAAAGACTGAAAAATATGTTGTTTTTCTTTTGTAGCCAAGTGAGGAAGAAGAGGAGAAAAATAACATTACATTGTGTATAAGACACCTCAACGATACACAACAACAAGAGGAGGTAACTCTATTGTACTTGTTTCACGTCTCTCTTATTTCCTTCTGTTTCTGATACTAATCATCCTTATATTACTGAAGAATACATGTACACCAGTTTGTGTTTGAACATAATTTGTCATCGGTAATTTTTTTTAAATGAGGTCAGCTTTGTTCCGGTGACATGAGGTCAATAAACATAACATTTTTACAATAAATGTGACAGAACAGCATGCAAAAAATAAGAAACAGTAGATTATGTTAAATAATACAATTACTAATACAACAAAATTAAAGTAAAGCACTAATGTTTTTTAGGAACAAAGCCAGTCTCTTGTATAATTCAGTATTACATATTGAAAAAAGCCTATACATTTTTTCTCGACTTGGATAAATACTATAATAACGAGGCAAATACCTATCTCTAAGACTAGAAATATCATTATTGCTACAGCAAAATAGAAAATGGTATTCATCACCAATAAGGTTAATGTTACACAATGGTACTATTTTATCAGGATATGTTGCACTCCTGACATTATATTGCCATCAAGAAAAAAAAAGCGTTATTAACTTAAAAACAATTCACAGGGGAAAAAATCAGTTGGTGTTCTTTCAAGCATTAGTTTTACCAAGATTTAATGATAATTGTTTCTTAAAGTAACATTTTTCTAGTTATTTGTAACTTGTTTACAGCCATACTTCTCGAAAATTCCAACTTATTTTTGAAATATACTATACAAAAACATTTAAAACATGTATTAATCTAAATTAATATTGAAAATAGATGTTTAATGTACAATTACAAGTATTTTTTGGATACTTAGAAAATTGATTATATCAAATTTAAATGATTTTTAAATATTTATGTCAGGAGTGCAACATTTACATGGTCAACCATAAATTATCTATAAGAAAATAGATAAATGCATTAATCATAAACTTTATCAAGTAAATTAATCTCCAATAGCTAATGAACTTAGAAAACATGTTCCCTTGTCAGAGAATGTCTCTAGTATTAATACCTAATAGATACTAAAGCATGAGACCGTTTAAAATGAACAAAAATGCTTTATTACATAAAATTAAAAGCACATAAAATGCTATTGGCACTTTTAATTGTTTCAAACATTATTCTAAGCTTGACAGAATCTCATTTTATTTAAATCGTCCATATAAAAAGCTATAATTTAGACTGTAGAAGATCACTTAAAACTAGTTGCACTCCTGACTTGAATCAAATGCTTCTGTGAGAGATATTTTATGTATCTCAAACAGGTAAATGGGTTGTATTTGTTCTCTTGGTCAGTCTCTGTTGAAATAGAAAGACAAATGTGATATTAGTTACATTTAAAAGAAAATATGTCTTAAGAAAATATCAAATGTTGCACTCCTGACATTTGAGGGTGCTGCCTTTAATGTGACATTCTTGGCCTTACTACTATTTTTAGTGTATCCTTTAACTATGGTTTTGAAGCAGCAATGATGTATTAAGATTTATTTATACCCCATATCTTTGAAAACTAAAAGACAACATTTCTACAATGTAATTTAGGAAAACTTGCATAAATGTTTGTTGCACTCCTGACATCTTTTTTACAAAGCCATATTTTTATGCAATAATAAATGTGAAGCATGATCTATTGCTATCTTAAAGTATGTGATGAAATAGATTTTGTTAACATATTGTTTGATTTAGCACTGTGGTAGGTTGTTGAAAATTAAGGATTTTTTAAAGTGTCACAAAAAAGTGTTGCACTCCTGACAATTTTGACATGTTTTTTGGACATATTTTTTTTGTTCTTCTAGATATCGTAAAGATTTTTTGCAGTAACAAATATCAAATCATTACAGATCTTTTGAACTATTTAAATCCAATAAAATCATAAAAATGAGTAAATTAGACAGCTATAGCAGTAGGAGCCATTTATTTTGAAACTGCCCAAAGGCAAATATCGTGGAATTTTTGGATTAAATATTTTCACTTAATATGTCACTTAATTGTAACTAAAATCAACTGCATAACATTAAAAATCTGCTCAAAAGCAGATTTTAAGAACAAATCGCAAAATATTTGACAGCAGATAATTCTGTTTTCCCGTACAGTAATGCAAATGATATGCACGTGACCCATGATTTGAACTCTTTCAGGGAGATTATCGCTCATGCGCACTTTTCAGTTGATGAAAAAAAAAAATATATATATATATATATATATATATTCTGTGTGTACCACATAAGAATAATTGCCAACAAAATTGGTTCACACGACATCAAACAGACAGATTCCTCAATAAACATTGTCAGGAATGTGTGCGTGCTTACCTCGGCATCCATGATCGGCAATCATCGGAACAAAACAACCGAAAGTTAATCAGTCTCCATAACAATGGCAAGGACAATAAACATACACACGGTTTTGCAGATTTCTAGTTGTTGGGAACATATTTCGACTTAAAACATGCATGAATAGCTTAGTAAAGGTACCACCGTATTCCAAATGGAATTTTCAAGGAAAAATTTTCTTCACCAAAACTGGTGTAATATTACTTTAAGACACCTACAAGACTCTTAGGAATAAAACCGTCTGTTAAAATGCAAATTTATCATTTTAAATGCAGTGCTCTAGATAACCTTTAGGTATGTGGGTGTTTTACTTCCTTGTCTAGAAATGAATTGGGTATCTTTTTTTTATTATTATTAGCCAAAGGCCATATGAGCTTTTGTCATCACTTGGCATTGTTGTCTGTTATCTGTTCACATTTGAAAATACTCTTGTCAGTTAAAAATTTACAGAATTATTTTAAAACTGTAACAGTAAATTATAGTTAAAATATAATTAGAATTCAATGTTTTTGTATGTTAAAGGGGCATTATCTGCCAAATCGTAAATTTTTGTTATCCATAAAAACTATCGGATATGATTGATGCCTTAATAAAACACGTTTCTGTAACTTATAAATGTTATGAAATGTACGTGCATCGGGGGAAAACATGTAACTGCTCATGTTTTGAGATCGATCAAGAAATGGACGTCATTTTATTAATTATGGACATTGTTTATGGAGTTTGTCGAATCGTCATTAAATCAGTACAACAATGCACTTATTTCTTATTTTTTGTGAATCTGCTTTTAGTCGGTGTTAATTACGGACAAAGAACCATGCAAGTTGGCAGTTAATAAGCGACAAAATACAAATTATTTGTTTTTACCTGTCACTAGTAAGGTCAATTGCATACGGAAAAAGCGAGGTCAAATTATTTGCTTGCAAGCAAATAAGTAATCGATGGTAATTTTCGTTCTCAAAAGGTGGAAAGTGGTTCGATAAGCTGTTTAATGTGAAATATTTACCTTTATTTCATCATTTTAAAACTATTTACCAATTTCCAAAACGTATAAATTTTTGGGTCAAAATCGTAGCTAATGCCCCTTTAAGGATATTAGTTTTACCTTTTTCTACGATTTCGATATTTGATTTTGTAAATGTTCCCACAGAGTGGTAATTTTTTCTTTATTTTTTACAGTTATTAAAACAAAAAGTAAAAGACATGACTTATCTCATAGAAAAAGAGAAGATGAAAATTACAGAACTTGACAAGAAAAGACGGGAGGAAATTGGTAACAAAAAAAGCCTTATCAAATGTGCAAAATTGGGGGAGAGGGGTGATATACCATGTACACAACTATCAAACTTGGGAAAATATACTCATTCATCAGGGAGCACAGAGTCAAAATTGGGGAAAATTTATGCAGCAAAGTATAAAGGGTCAAAATTTATAATGATATATATTCAACAGGGAGAACAGGTTCAAATTTATGGGAAATATATGCTACAGGGAGCCGATTATCAAAATATGGGTTAGGGTTAAGGTTATGGTGTTTAATGCCACTTTCAACAATATTTCAGTCATATCGTGGCAGTCAGTTTTATTGGTGGAGAAAACCAGAGTTCTTGGAGGAAACCACAGACCTGACACAAGTCACTGAAAAACTATCACATAATGTATTGAGTACACCTGGCCTGAGTGGGATTCAAACTCACAACGTTAGTGGTGATAGGCACTGATTGCATAGGTAGTTGCATATCCAACAACCATATGATCATGACCATGACAGCCGCCTCAAAATATTGGAAAATATTATATACAACAGATAGCACAATGAAAAAATTGAATGGGTGGGAGGAATATGTAACAATAGAACACAGTCATGCTATAAAATAAGGAAATTATATTTGGCAGAGAGCACAGACAAGATTTGAGGAAATATATCATATATACCTAGAGTACAATAAGCTCTGAATTAGGACTGATAGATGTAACAGTGAATACATTTTGAAAATTTAGAAAAATATATGCAAGATTGATTGAAGAGTCAAAATTACATGAACTGCCTCGGTGGTGTAATGGTTAGCGTGCTGCCTCCAGTGCGGCAGATTGTAAGTTCTAGCCCAGATCGGATCAAATCAAAGACTATAAATTTGTTATGTGTTGCTTCTCCGCTAAGCATGCAGCATTAAGGAGAAAGAGCAAAGACTGGTTGACTTGGAATCGGGATGATGTGTCCGAGTGTGGTGACATGTCTATCAGAGGACTGTAGTTTCAGTGAGCTAGCTAGCACTATAAAAATCCAACTAAGAGAGTTGGCATAGTACAAAACGGACCTCTTCATCATCTCATTGAAAATTAACTTATGCTTGCCATGATATAGCTGAAATATTGCTGAGTTGGCATTAAGCAAAAATCACTCACTAACTAACTCAAAATTATATGTAGAAGAGAGCACAGGAACACAATCTATATGTTGTAATAAAGACGTAAACATCAAATTTAGGGTGGATATTTATTGGAGTATTTACGGTCCTTAAAGAGTAACCAGTACAACAAACAACAACAACAAATTCTTTATTTGTCAATTAAGATGCCTATTACTGAGCCGTACAATCATATGATATATATAAATTGTTATAATCGATCATTATTGAGTAGCTAACATACAATTGTTATTTTTAAAGGGGGGGGGGGTGTGTTATAACCCCCCCTTTAAAAATAACAATTGTATGTTAGCTACTCAATAATGATGGATTATAATAATTTATACCTATAACTAGTGTATTTTATGTTGTAGCTACAAACGTATGTAGAATATTTATAATGTATAAAAATATATACTATTAAAAAAACGTTGACCTTGTTATTTTCTAATCACTTTGTTTTTTCAACAATAAAATTCTTTTCGTATGTAGATCTAACAATAAATGACCTGTTTTCTTGATAATTGTAATTCATGTCTTCATGTCATCCTCATAAAGATGACAATATGCTGTTTATATGACTTAGACTTATGTCTAAAAATAATTTTGGGTGATTTCAGAAATCCAGTCAAATGGTTCTAGGACCAGAAAAAATGGAATGAATTCGGGATCATTGTTACAGAAAATCCAGAAAGATATAAAGACCATTAACAGTGATCTGAATAATATAAGTTGTAATATTGAAACATTGAAACAGGTGAGTTATCTAAGACATTTAATCAAATTTGCAGGGTTTTTTATTGTTTGTTTATCAGGGGTTGAAAATTATTTTGGGCAGGCCCAAGCCCAGGGCTTTTTCAACTTTTTTAACCCAAGCCCGTTCAGTGATTTGCCAAGTCCCAATTTATAGCCAGGATAAAGTTAGCAAAGGCCTGTGAAGGGCCGGCAGGTGCCTGGGGATCATCATGTTCCTTAAACCAATGCTTGACACAAGTGCTCCTGGTGTTTATCATGTAACATAAGTCCATCAATGCGTACATTTTTAGTTCCCCGAGTAAGGGCATCGTTCCTATCTGACAAGTGTGGAAATTTTCTACAGTAGTTTGCAGTACATTTTCTGAGCATTCTCGTCAAAGACGACCCAAGGAAATTTATCTATTCATGAGTTTTGAAATGTTCTCGTTCGTTTCTCCCTATCATACTTAAGATCTTTATTACTGGGAGTTTCAGGATCAGTTGGTTCGTTATCCGCTTTCCGTTTTTCTGCTTTTTTGAGTAAAATTAAAATTCAGCAACGACATTTTTCTCAAAAGTTGTCAGCATAAACATACGATTGATCAATGTTATTCCGACGCTTGACTTTACATAGACATGTGGGAAGCGTATAGGTGATTCGGAACTCATTAATATTCATGAGGAATATCGATCCATTCAGGATGTGTATTACCGTTCTTAAAATAGCTTTTTAGTACTTATTTACAGTGAAAGGAGACAATTGACAAAAACTTTCATGTGATTTGAATTGAAAAGAAGACGTTTAGAAAAAAAGTAGAGTTTTTATTTTTTTAAAGGCATGCCCGACGGGCTTTTTCCATGGAAAAACGGCAAGCCCGAAGTTTCAATTTTCTAGTCCCGGGCGTCGGACTTGAGGAATTTTCAACCCCTGTTTATGTATGTATTGCAATTGGAAATCAAGTTATTAAAAGGGGAGGGTTGGGTTCTTAATAAATATTATTAAAAGGGGAGGGTTGGGTTCTTATTAAACGTTATTAAAAGGGGAGGGTTGGGTTCCCATTAAACGATTTAACCATATTTTTTGTGCCTTTCCCAATACACCTATAAAACTGACCGCCACGATATAACTGAAATTTTGTTGAAGGTGGCGTTAATAACCACAACCCTAACCCAAGCCAGGACCTGGATTTCCAATGTCGTATGTTGTGGTCTTTTTTTTATGGAAAGGGGTGGGGTTCAGTGAGTTAAGGTGAGAGGTGATTTTTCAATTTGTTGATATTGGAGGAATTGTTGACCATCACTGTTTAAACACTCCATTCATAATAATGAAATTAGTGATAGTGAAATGTAATAAAATAAAAATATCAAATATACTTTGAAAGTGTGCGGTCAGGATTTCCATTAGCATATGTGGTGGTCTTTTTTTTGTGTGTCCTCAATAACCAATGCAGCTTTTCAATACAAACAGAACCTGAGTCATCATTGAGATAAACACTGCTGCGTAGCAATCAACCAATTAATGATGGTGATGGTAAGACTTCTGAAGTAAACATTTCTATCTAAATGGCATGAACCCCTGTGGTATCTAATCAGCAGTAATCCTCTATCTTTAGGGGGACGCCGTGATCGTATGGTTGTTGGATTTACAACTACCTATGTAATCAGTGACGATCACCACTAAAGTTGTGAGTGTGAACCCTGTTCATGATGAGGAGTATTCAATACAACATTATGTTAGTAAGTTTGTCAATGACTTGTGTCAGGTCGGTGGTTTTCTCTCGGTACTCTGGTTTCCTGCACCAATAAAACTGACGTCTTGCGATATAACTGAAATATTTTTGAAAGTAGTGTTAAACACCTTAAACCAACCAATCAATTTTGTTTTATTTTGATTGTATTACAGAATATCAAGGATGCGTTGAGGAGGTTTTTAA
Source organism: Gigantidas platifrons (assembly GCA_002080005.1). Lineage (NCBI taxonomy): Eukaryota > Metazoa > Mollusca > Bivalvia > Mytilida > Modiolidae > Gigantidas > Gigantidas platifrons. Next base: position 110,261 of record MJUT01045227.1, on the reverse strand, counting down.
GCAGTGGGCTTGATTTACAAGCTAAATTTAGCGAGGTTTTGATGAGATGGAAACATGTTGCCAAGTTTAGATATATTTATTTAACAGATTCAGAATACTCCCTTAAAGGGATAATTGAAAGGTAAACAAAATTGTTTTATCTTAAATTGATGTATGTGATCATGTTTTTCTTCATTTCTTTGGAATAAGAATTATTTATTAATTAAATACTGCTGTATAAATAAGATGGAAACTGCCTTTGTGATACAGATAGTACAACTTGGCCAATATGGGACAAAGTCCCCCAATACAGATTTTTACTCGTATTGACAGACTTTGATCGGGCCAATATTGGTGTTTGTTCCAGATTCGCTCTAGATTTTACATGCGTATCAACGATAAATATAGAGATGCTCTGTCACTGTTGTTTAATGAGAAAAAATGGAAAGGATGGGAATGAAAATAAACAAATGAAATCGTTCAATCTCAAGAGTAATGAAACCAGAAAGTAATTGAAAAATCATTGTTCATGCAAAAAGATTCAAGCCCGTTATTGTTGTGAATTTATCAAAATGTTGAAGTCTTTGAAGCGAAAGGATAAAAAGACATGAGACAATATTTTATGGTTAATTAATAAATATATCATTACGTGATGATTTCAGTATTGGCCTAGTTATTTGTCATTGGGTAGCAGCATTGACTAGGTCATTATGGAAATCATCACATAATAATATCATAGTATTTGAGTGAACCAAACCAACCATCAGGGTTTGTATTTTTATAATTTTCTTTCTGTAATTATACTTTACAGATGTAAAAAGTTTGGGAAATTGCTGTATAGTACTTTAAACTTTATTGTCGATGATCTCCCTTGCTCATCAGTTGGTAGTAAGTGGGAAATGGAAAAAGACATAGAACTGCAGAGTACAATTAACTCTATGTATCAGCTGTTTGAAGAGCTCTGTCAAAGGTCAGTAATATTGTAGAACTATGTCTAAGGTCAGTAGTATTGTAGAGTTATGTCAAAGGTCAATAGTGTTATAGAGCTGTCAAGGTCAGTAGTGTTTTAGAGTTATGTCAAAGGTCAGTAGTATTGTAGAACTATGTCAAGGGTCAGTAGTATTATAGAGCTGTCATGGTCAGTAGTATTGTAGAACTATGTCAAAGGTCAGTAGTATTATAGCGCTGTCAAGGTCAGTAGCATTGTAGAACTATGTCAAAGATAAGTAGTATTTGAGAGTTATGGCAAAGGTATATCTGACTCAATTAGGATGATATTAGAGGCAGGAGGTATATGTGCAAAACTGGTAATTTCTGCAGCTATCTAATTTCTGCTGTATTCTGCAGTCAACACTGGACAGCTAAATGTCAAGATAAGTTCTCCATACATGTACATAATGGTATATTATTATTCACTGATAAGTACTCACATGCATTTCGACTTTGTCATTTGAGTTTATATAGGTCAGGAAATATGTCGGCTGTAGCCTTTGGGGACTTCCTAAAAGATTCAATTTTTTTTTACTTCTGCGGACCACTGTCCTGGGCATGAGTTGTTTTTAAACGATCGAACGTAAGTGAGATATCGTTTAATGCTAGCGCTGATAGAAACCGGAAGACACTGCTTTACACAACATGTGTTGCAACCTTCCGCCCGGACAAAAATATAGTCCATATATAGAGTCAATTGTAAGAGGACGAGTAACTTAAATATCAGAAAGAGCATGCATGCAACATTCATATATTATAAATCCCCCTTAAAATCGTGTACTTATATGCACGTTTGCTCGTCTATCAGTATTTCTTTGTTGCAACGCGGATTTTGCGGATGGATATTTCAATATCTAGAAATATTGATATTGTGTTTACTATGTAAGATACTTTGATTTTCGTATTGCATTTGAAAATTGACATTTGAACAACAAAAAATGTGTGTGGATATTTCAGCAAGTGTACAAAAATTGTACCTTTCTACTTTTGTCCTGTTCCGAAATGTGTGTTGTCTGTTTTTAATTTTAGAATAAATTTTAAAACATAGTCTATTTATATCCTACGCTGCTGGGTGTTACAATTCAACTGGTTTGTCAGTGTCGTTAGTTCTCGACCATCGTAGTTTTGTTCAGGATTGGAACCAGTGCTTTAGACAACACGTGTTCTAATGTTTGACGTACTATCTAATGAAAAGTCTAGAAAATCCCGAAGAGGTTTTGACCTGTTAACCTTGACTCACTGCTGACGTATTTATGTCAACAATACATGCTTTTAAAGTATGTTCCACCTAAAAATAAACATGAAATGAAAGTATCGATGTATAGGGCAACCGGCAAACAAACTTGGACACAAATAATGAAAAAAAAAACTGCATAATACTCCAGTAGGTGTCCGTAAATGGATGAGGGAATTCCGGGAATTGAATGTTGATGTTGGCTTCGAATAAAAAAAGATGAAAATGGAAAGGACACAGATGTTGTCTTCGGAAGGCTAAGTTCATTGTCAAATCTATTAATAAGTGTTGTAAATTTTTTCAAGAGTCACATTCCCCTTCCGCGAAAAAGACCTCATATAGAAAAATATTTCCCTTTTCCAAGGTATAAAATTAAACCCACAAATGGTTCTGAATGCACTATATATTTCACTTTGACTGTCACATTGATTTGCTTGCCCCTTCAAAACAGCTGTAGTGTCGTAAACAGTTGATGGGAAATAAAATAATAATGTAATAGAATGTAAACCTGGGTTGTTGCATGTTATAGTAGTAGCTCCTACACCAACTGTTAATTCCCCCCCCCCCTCCCCCAATGCTTCTTAAATATCAGATAACACTGAATTATGCTTGTAACTTTTAGAACTACAAGCAATGGTTTGCTTGTGGTTAAAGAAGTTAATCCCATTAGATTCTTTGGTAAAGGAACATCTACATTATGTTTTATTTTGTGGGAATGAGTTTTGTAAAGGAGTTGTAAACGATAATTCAGACGAGGTACAAATGTAGGTTTTCTGTTAATAGCAGACTTGCTAAGGTCTTTCACTCTTGGCCATGCTGACAAAATTTTCACTATTATATATATGCAAATGTATATACAAGAAAATGTAACATATTCTGGAACATTGGATAAAAAGCTGTTTTATGTGAATAACATATTGATGTCTCTGGAGTTTGCTCTCAATTTACTATTTCAAAGTTTGACATCTTTTTCTAGAAGTATACTGATATTTTGCGATTGTGCATAGCATACAAAAAATCTACATGCAAGCAGTTCGATCGTTTAACATCACCTTTGGTGCTTTTATTTTCTGTGGCAAGATTTTCAAACCACAGAAATCTGTAAAAATAAATGTCTTCCTTTTAGTCCAAAACCACAGACATTTTGCAATGCAGAAATTAGATGCAGGCAGAATATATGACTCACAGTAGCCATCTATTATATTGTGATAAAAAATGCGAAACGAATAATCAAATTGTATATCAGTAAATCGCAATCAAACAATTTGGGCCTGGGTACAAAAAATCTACGTCTTATTAAATTATTCAAGTAAAAATGTGTTTTTATATTTGCAGCACATTCTTAGTGATTGATCAAGTTCGACATCTGGTTAAAGTAGAATTGGGATCTAAGAAAAGGACAAAAGACGTCGCAGAAGATGATGAAACAAAACCAGGACAGAACTTCAAATGTCCAAAGTTTAATGCAGTTGTGAGGTGAGTGTATTTTATACCTTTACAAATCATATCTTGGTTGTTATTATGCTGTTTCATATAGCCTCTCAAATTTGTTACCTGGATATAATCAGTTGTTATGGCCATTGAGGGGTGGCCATGATCGTATGGTAGTTGGATTTACAACTACCTATGCAATCAGTGCCTATCACCACTAAGGTTGTGAGTTCGAATCCGGCTAATGGCGAGGTGTACTCGATACAAATTTTGTGTTAAAGTTGGTCAGTGACTTGTGGCAGGTCAGTTGTTTTCTCCGGTTTTCTCCACCAATAAAACTGACCGCCACGATATAACTGAAATATAGTTTAGAGTGGCGTTAAACACCATGGCCCTATCACTCTTATGGCCATTGATATTTGTGGCCATTATGAGACATTCTGTACACAATCAGTGGCAGTAAAATTTTGTTGGGTCATGTTATTCTCCTTAAAATTCAGGTGATGAGACATGAAAGAAAAAAATCGGCAGGATCATTACGACGATAAACAGAACATATCCCTGGTCATCCTTGGACATATATATTCTGTAACACAAATATCGTTATTTACTTTTAGAACGTCTTGAGAGTTTTTCACCAAATAAATTTTTGTGTATTCACCTCTGCATATCACACAAAATATTATTTAATCTTTTCTATTGTTAGTACAAGATAAACTATGCATACCGGTTGAACCCTTCCAAATTTTTGTACCTGTCTTAAGCCAGGCCCTGGATTTCCAACATCATATGTTGTTGTATTTTTTCTGTTCAGTGAGTTGAGGTGAGAAATGATGGTTTATTTTGTTTATATTGGTGGAATCATTTAACATCCCTATTTAATCATGGTCGTGATTGTATGGCAGTTGGATTTACAACTATCTGTGCAATGAGTGCTTATCACTACTAAAGTGAGTCTGAATCCCACTCATGGAATGATGTACTCGATACAACATTATGTGATAAAGTTTGTCAGTGACTTGCGACAGGTTGGTGGTTTTCTCTGGGTACACAATGTTTCCTCCACCAATAAAACTGACTGCCACGATATAACTGAATTATTATTGAAAGGGGCATTAAACACCATAAACCAAACCATCACTGTTTAAAACTTTTGTTTATAATGTTTTGTGTCTATTTATAGATTAATAGCCACAGAAGCCATTGATGGACGTCAGAAAGTAAGAGCATACTTTTGTCACCAGCAGACATTGAATGATTTGAATAAGAACAACAACTGGGAGGACTTGGAAAAAGAAAGCTTCCCTCTCTATGATAAAGGCAGTTCCCGTTTAATGGCATTTGGACATCAGGGTTTAGCCTCGTTTAGACATTTAGAACTGACCAACTTTAGAAGGGACCCAGACAAACATGTTTGTGAGGAAAAGTACAGAATTGTCTTTACAACAGAACAAGACGTGGCAGGAAGAACAATTAAGCTGAGGGTAAGCCAGTCCTTAACTTTAAGTAGCTTATTTCTCTACTTTCTTACAGTTTTCAGACATTTAGTTAAGTAAGTCAGCAGTCGTATGTATGTGTGCTAAGGATATCAATTTTACCTCTATTTCTACAATTTTTTATTGAATTTTGAATTGTTACAACAGTGTGGTATTTCTTGTTTTTCATTTCATTGTTAGATCACCTTTGCCAAAGTTCATATGCACTTTTAGTCTTCTTTTGGCGTTTGTCTTCCATAGTTAAGTACTTACATTTTCTTCTTGTTCCCTGAAACCTCTTTGGCAACTGGAACAATTCTTTATATTTGGAAACATGTAATGAAAAAATCGTCCACATACAAAGTCCCCCATGTCATTCTGATCAGACAAAAAGTATGGCCCCCAGTTTGTTTCTGATTGGTCAAGTATAAAAAGTCTTAAAAACCGAGGACAGGCTTGAACAGAAACTCTGCAGGAATTATATAGGGTTAGGGTTACGGTATTTAATGCCACTTTCAACAATATTTCTGATAAATAAAATAAAACTAGTTGAACCCTGCCATTTTTTATCTATGTGTATCTAACAAGCCAGGAAAGTAAGTGATCATGTATTTGTGTATTACATGTATTGATTTTGCTTCTTTCTACGATTTTGATTGATTTAATGATTGATGGTATTTAACGCCACTTTCAATAATATTTCGGTTATTTTATGGTGGGCAGTTAGTGATTGGTGGAAGAAACCAGAGTACCCGGAGAAAACCACCGACCTGACATAAAGTCACTGACAAACTTTATCATATAAGGAGTTATATAAGGAAATTCCCCACGGAAGATTTTGCTTGAGGATGTCGATACATGTACATTTATTTATCATTAATTTTCAATAAGAAATCACATTTATGAAGTTTTTTTAATGATATTTTCAGACTCTATCGTTGCCGATAGTTATTACGACGGGGGCAAGTCAAGGATCTAATGCTCATGGATCATTGCTGTGGCAGTGTTTCAGTGTGGAAGACATTGTAAGTTTTATTTTTCAACGATTTTTTTAGTGTTTGCCCGGAATTCTACAATGTAACGTACAACAAAGCGTTCTTTTTGTATTTGTATGGAATACTACAATGAAACTCGTAACAAAACACTTCATTGCATTTTATCACTCGTTATCGCTCCAGATAAAAATTTTACGAAAATAATTTTGCCCATGTTAAAACTAGATAAAAACTATGGGTGCCATGAATTATTTCTTAACTAAAACTTACGACATTTATTAAAAGGGAAACATGGTACATATAGTTTTAGGTTTATGATGTTTAACGCCACTTTCAACCATTTTGCAGTTATATCATGGCCGTCAGTTATATTGGTGGAGAAAACTGGAGTACCCGGAGAAAACTGCTGACCTGTCCATCAGTCACTGACAAACTTTATAACATAGTGTTGTATCACCGGAGTGGGATTCAAACTCAAAATGTTAGTAGTGATAGACACTGATTGCATAGACATGGTACATACAGTGATGAAGCATGTTGAAATCATTTGAACTCAAAATTAAGTGTTTTTATTTTTTATATATTTATTTTTAGATGAAATTCCCCCTTGAAAGTCCATCTGTTCTTCCATGGTCAACTGTAGCTGCCATGTTGAATTCTAAATTCAAAACTTTGGGAGGAAGAGATTTGAGGTCGGATGAGCTTCAACATTTGGCATCAAAAGTGTCGGGTAAATATTTTAAAGATAGAAGAGATTTAAGGTTTTAGTGGTGAAATAAACCAGAGTACCCGAAGAAAACCATCGACCTGTCACAAGTGATTGACCAACTTTATCATATAATGTATCAAATACACCACCTCAGCAGGGTTTGAACTCACAAAATTAGTGGTGATAGACACTGATTGTATAAAAAGTTGTAAATCTAGCTACCATACGATCATGACCATGACGGCCCCAAGAAGAATATCAGGTAAATCTATGAAAGATCAAAGAGATATTAGACCATTAATAGAACATTTTTTGTGTTTCTGTTTTTTTCTCCCTATTTTTAGCATATGATTTTACCTCGAAATGTGTCTTTTTGGAGTCTTCCGAGGAAAAAAATTAATTGCCTACCTACCTACCCATTTCTAAACTTGTTGGTTGAAAACTGTTTATTTCCTATTTTTAAAATGATTTTACCAAAAAATGTGTCTTTGTGGAACTTTCAGGGGGAAAAAATAATAAATTGCTCTCATATAGATATCCACCCATTTCTAAAATTGTTGGTCGAAAACTTTTTATTTCCTATTTTTAGAATGTTTTTACCGTAAAATGTGTCTTTGTGGAACTTTCAGGGAAATAAAATAGTCAATTGCTTTCATACCTACCCATTTCTAAAATTGTTGGTCGAAAACTTTTTATTTCCTATTTTTTTAATGTTTTTACCACAAAATGTGTCTTTTTTTTAATCTTCGGGTGGAAAAAAATTAATTGTCTACCTACCTACCTACCTACCCACCCATCTCTACAATTGTTGGTTGAGAAACAGTAAACTAACTGTTACCAGCATGGTCCGAGTCAATATGAGCTATTGCCATCTGATCACTTGGCATCCATTGTCATCCCAAAACTTTTATGTGTCACTGAGTAAATCAAGATGTGGTGTTTAGTGTAACTTTCAACAATATTTCAATTATATCGTGGCGGTCAGTTATATCGTGGCGGTCAGTTATATTTGTGGAGTAAATCGGAGTAACTGAAGTAAACCATCGACCTGCCGCAAGTCACTGAGAAACTACCACACAATGTTGTATTTAGTACACCTTGTCATCAGCAGGATTCAAAGTCACAACTTTAGTGCCTAAGGAAAAGATATAGAACTTCGATTGTAGGTCTTTGTTTTACAATTACAGCTAAATTTTAATACATATCAAAATGCTTTTCATTCAGGAATACCGACATCTAATCTGACGAAAGATACAGATATACAGTTCAGAAAATTTTGTCTAGACAAGATGATGGATGTCAAGGAATCAAAAGAGGCCAAAAATAAATCGGCAACATTTTGGATGTGGGTTTTGTCTGTCTTTAACCTGACAAGGGTTCATCTACAAGAATACTGGTGTGAAAAGTATGTATAGATTCTGATTCCACTACCAGTGGATTACGATATTTCTCCACTCATGACAGCAAAATTTTCAAATTGTAAAGATCAAGCTTTAAAATTTGAAAAATTAACTCTCAAGTTTAAGAATGTAACTGCTGTGGAATAACCAAGCTATTTATTTGTTTACCAAGCAACTGACTTGTTTTATGAATTGTACATATGAAACATAAGCATCATGCTTCTTTAAGCTAAGGAAAAGGTGCCTGTGTTTCTGCTAAAATTGTTGAAAAAATAGGGTAGCAAAACGTTTTGTTTTTTGTAATAAATTTGATTGGTTATACAGGAAATGATCTCACTCACATTATTTAAGTCGTTAGATTATAATTTGATAGTTGTGGCTATAACGACAGGGCAAAGGTTATTGTAAATGTATAGCAAATGTTGCTGGAAGGTCAGGACAAATGCTATTGTTAGAACAGGACAAGGGTTACTGTAATGACACAACAAAAGTTTCTGTAAGGACAGGGCAGTTACTACAAGGCAAATGTTAGTGCAAACACATGGGAGTTATTTAAAACAGGATAGTTACTGTAGGGCAGGGGAAAGGTTGCTAGAAAGGCATTGCAAAGGTTGGGATAATGGAGGACAAATATTACTTTATTGGTAGGACAATTGTTACTGTAAGTGTAGGGAATTGTACCAATTCTAACAGCATTTAAAAATATTTTATTTATAGCTTGATTGATGGATTTTCTTCTAAACAAGACTCTGAGAGGAAGTTAAAGTCAGTGCAACCCTATCGGCCTTACACCTTCTTGTTGAGATTTTCTGACCATGTCATAACAGATGGTCAAGGTCAAAATATGTGTGGAGCAATATCTACTGTTTTTGTTTATAAGACTGAGGAAGGTAGGTCAAAGGTCAATTTAATTTTTACTACAATTTGATAAATTTGAAAGTTAATTAGAGCTAGCTCTGATAGACAATATCGACAACAATCACAAAACAGGATTGATGGTTTATTATGTCGCCTGCTCAAAAACCTACTTCCCCCTCCCCGTGGTGAGCAGGGAGAAACAGACTTAATGTCTGGCTAACGGAAGAGCATCCCAGCTATGGGTTTAATATCTCCACTGCCTTGTGGATAACATGGCAAAGTGAAAGACTAAGGGAGATAACCCTGAAATAAAATCCAGGTGGATGAAACAGGGTAAATGCAATCATCTATGGGAGACAACCCATAAAGAAAGCCCAATCCTACAGTGTGTAGGGCTAACAACCCCATCCTGTAAAAAATTACTGAAATTTCAACATATGTTGTCTGCCTAACAGAATGGACATTTAGGAATCATTATCTATTGTCTTGCATTGTTCATGTCATACTCAAAGTGGTCCACGTTCAAACATGGTAAAGAGGAGGGTACACATCTCGAATTATTCATGGTGTTTAATGCCACTTTCAACAATATTTCAATTTTGTCATGGCGGTTAGTTTTATCGGAGGTGAAAATAGGAGTACCCGGAGAATACCACCGACCTGCCTGACAAGCTTTATCAAATAATGTTGTATGGAGTACACCTCACTACAGTGATAGTCTTTCTTGTATGGAGTACACCTC
>MJUT01045227.1:31760-65268 GCA_002080005.1 Gigantidas platifrons | reverse complement strand
TGAAATATATACAAAAAGCCAGCAGATATGTTCTTTTTATGGTGATAGGGAGGATGGCTTAAATGTTTACTGCTCAGGTGTGTCGAGTGAAAGAATGAGCACGAGGAGCTCACCTCCTTATATACTCATGTCGCTTAAGATATTTAGTAAACTGCCGCATGGGAAAAAACAATTTCGTTTATTAAATAAATTAATTTAATTTTATGCTGAAAATTAAATTATATTATTGAAAATCATTTCAAAAGACCAGATTTGACTTATGCACTGATTGCCACAACATACAAACCAGTAAGCAAAGTAACCGAAGAAAGACAACTCGTATGCACATTATGTCAACAGTAAAATAATCCAAGTAATCTCATTAACTCAACGAGGTATTCATTATTTACCCATATCAACGAAGTATTCAATTTATTCCTCAAATCAACCATTAAGATACTAAATATATTCAACTCCATCATTTTTCATTAGGTAAAGTAAAACAAACTAGTGTATTGGCCGGTAATTTGTCATGACATTTAAAAAATTTCATAAATTGAAAAACATCAATATTCAACAATCAACTGGCCATCGAGTCAAACTTGTGACATTAACTATTGGGTGAACCAATAGGAAAGTAATAATAACCTCTGGGTAGCCCAAAGCGGTGAGTCTTTTGATAAATTCCGCCAAAGGAATGCTTAACACGTAATGGAAATCATGAACATCGCCAATTTATCAAAACCCAAATTACACAGCCAATTATTTAGTAATTAGTTGTAAACATGGGAGGTAGGATTAGAAAAGAATGTTTCAATTGCGCCTTGTAATGTCTTAATACATGTGTCATAACCTATGAAAGATAGGTGAACACCGTCTTTTGCAAAAGGTCCACTGTATTTGTCTTCAAAATCAGGATGTTTTATAACATATCCAAGTTGTTTTAACAAAAACGATCTCGCTGCCCTATTAACTCGCTTTCGCGTTTTTCCATCTTGTGTGTACTGTTTGAAAATCTCCAAGTGCGTCTTGGTAACATTTCAGAGAAAATAATGGAACAACCAGGCAATATCTCAATTATTAAACTAGAGAAGGCTACTTTCATATCGTACATTAGTTTGCCAGAGGGATCTTCTCCTACATCATTTGCAACACAGTGAATTAGAATAATATCTGTTATGCCAGAAAGATTAACCATACCTAAAATAATATTTATGAGATGTTTCCATTTCATTCCAGTCATGCCTATCCATGTTATGCTGTAACCAAATTTCTCCATCCCTAAATTTGCACCTGTATGTCTTTGTTGAGTTTGTGCAGATGCTGTAACAATTAACTGCCAACAATCCATATCGTTCTAAGAGCTGTAATGATACAATAGTGTTTATGCCATGTTCAGCATAAAAGTATGTTTGTTAAATACGAATATAACGTTTAAATGAATTTGATGTCCACCACCCTTTTGCTTTGATGACATCGTCTGAAAAGCCCTTAATAGCTAGATGAGCTGCATAACCAATTCTAAAAGAATGGGAATTATATATTGACGATTCATATCCTAAATATCATAATGCGGAATGCAGAGTGCTAACAAATTGGGTTCTTGATACAGGCATCTCATTCAAATGATAAAAAAGTGGTCCACCGAATTGGGATCTGATCCTCAAAGATGCAATTAGTGATAGAACGGGACAAATAATAGCATTGTCAGCTTTCTCAATGCAAATTTGAAAAGATTTGCCATACTGATCAGTTTTTGAATACCTTATTCTAATTTTCACCTCCCTTGCAGACGGAGTAAATGTAACATCTGTATTTTGTATAATATTACTGACATCCGACAATCTGAAAACAGTTACTTCACCGACTCGCAGTAATAAAAAAAAAAGATACTAGCAACAAAAATGCAGCTGTAAACATTAGTTGATTCATACATAGATTTACTAACAAACTGAAGGGCATTATGTAGCTTAAGCAACATATCCATTGTAATTGGACACCTTACATCAACCCGTCCATACAATTTATTTGCATCTTTTATCATTTTTTGTATTATAAATGACTGTGTTGTGTCTTCTAAAACCTTACTCTTTAAAACAAAACCTAAACCGAACACTATAATTGTTGCCGGTGAATATGATGAATAGGACATATAAGCGATAAAATTTGTAAAATGTTCCACAGGGGGAGGTCACAATGGGATTAGATTATAAAGGGTTCTAAATCTTTTAAAAGATTCCACGCCGTTTGAATATGTATTCCACGTATTTGATGACATTGATGCTTCTAGTAATGAGTTGGCTTCTGACACAAAATGTTCTAAAAACGCCACAGGGATTTGACAAGGATATGCATCAGCTGATGGTGCTAGACGTCCTAAACGTTCTACCTGTCCAGGAGAAATAGCATCTGCTATACAATTGTCAACCGAAAAAACATGTTTGGACTTAAATTAAAAATTTAATAGAAGGGTCCAGTAAACAGTTGAACGTAACAAAGGCATGACGCGGTCAGACTTTGATGACTAATAATTGAGAATCGACATGACTGCAGCATTATCTCTATGAAATAATACCATTTTGTTTCTTAATTGATATCAACACAAGAAAATTGACAATGCAATCGGAACAAATTCTAAATATGTTATATCTCGTTATATTTCCGTATGATACCAGGAGGTAGGCCATTGTAAATATGTCCATTTCCCAGGATAATATGTACCACAACCTTTTGCGACCCCTCCTGCACTATCTATATACAATTCAATTGTGCTATTTGATGTCCAGTTTCTGTCCTGAATATAGGAAATACCATTGAATTTTTCAAGAAAACAGCTTTCAAGTGTTTTGACACCCCTATAAAATTGTAGCTCTTTTTAACATTGTTCATTGCATTGTAAATCCTCCTGCTAAATACTTTACCCGACGGCAAAGCTCGAGTACAAAATGCAAGTGACCCGGCTAACGACTGAAGTACTTGTAATGTAACCTTTTTACTCTTTAATACAAAAGAATTTTTTTCTTTTAATTCTAATATTTGATCATCGGGTATTTTCACCAACATGTTTACCGTGTCTATAGTTAATCCCAAATATTCCAATACTGTAGTCGGACCTACAGTTTTTTCATTTGTAATTGGAACATTCAGACGGTCACAAACTACAGAAAGAATATTCATAAGGCGGTTACATTAATCCGTATTTCCATCCTCCCGTCTTTTTCGGGTGAACATCAACATTTGGAATTGGCCTATTATGAAATGGACCAGCTATACGTCCTAATTCAATTTCACTTTTTCTAAAACCAATGATGGATGTTGAAATACCGATTATAAATATTTTGAATCAACAGCAGTTCGCGGACCACTATAATGTATTTTAAACCCATAGAAAAACCATTCATACAAAGTTGCTGCAATATCCCGATCAAGATAATTTCAAAGCATAATCTCAAGTTCGGTTAAATTTATAGGACTTTTACTCAATTTCAAAACATTTCTATTGTCTTGGAAAACATCTGAAATAGACATACCATAAACACAACAAAAAGTTCACAACATTTACCTCGTTGTTTAAATTTTTTATTCCCCGAGGGGCAAAATTTCTAGGTCGGATAGAAGTCTTATTATTCATATTTGGATTTAACGGTCTTTGTGTATTTCCTCTAATCTGTGGTACCTGAAATCTTGGGGTGGGTGGGAAATACCCCATGTACTGAAAACAGTTACATGCCGGATGTAACAGGGAACATTTCATACAATTATGACGGTAAATGCAATTTTGTCCATTACACTGACCCTTGAAGTTATAATTATAACATGGGTATACTCCCTTCCTATGGTATCGCGGGTTCTATGATACCGCAGTATTTACGTTTCACATGATTGTGCTATTGCAGCACCATCTGGTAGCAGATCTATTTTGGTATAGTGGAGTCCCAACCTACACGTTTACAATCATCTGTCAAATTTTATGATGTCTGCCTAGTTTTTTTTCTACCGGCGGGAATCTATTTATAGGTGGAATGGAATTACATTTGGCCTCGTTTTGAACATAAACAAACAGACAACAAGTAGAGAGTGTTTACAGTTGGAACAAATCAATAACAAATAATTTTAAGAACGTTTTCTTGTTTAATTATGTTGAACAATAATTTATCAGATTTCCGGGAATCATATTTCCGCTGTTAATGTTTGATACAGCACTCCATAGACTGATTTTCGGAACTACCGCGGTACCATAGGAATAATATTTTCTTGACCTATAAAATGCACGCTGTTGTGATTGCCGATTATAGACTCGTAAACATACTTTGGTTACAAATAATGCACTGACTATGAAGGAAGGGATCTGCTGAAGTAATAAAAATAATATTTTCACTCAGCTATGTAACCGTTTTTATTTATTTCTGGAAAAACATTAACTACCGCGGTACCATAGAACCCCGGGCTACTTAGATAAGCGAGATTGGCCGGTATTCTGTCCATGTGACCCTTTAGCTATAAATCTTAGCCAAAGTTCCGCGTCAATATTTGACCAAGATCTTGTCGGGTTGCGAGAAATCCTAGGTCTAAACTGTTGATCGTATTGAACTCATTGTACATTCGGGCATTCGTCAGATGCACCTCGAATTACAGACAAATATTTCAGAAGTTCGTTTGTTTTATTTGAATGATTTTCAATAACAACTTGTATATACGTTATCAAAGCTTCCGTCCACATGTTTATACTATCAATAGATTTCACCTTTTTTCGATTTTGACTGGACAACCAGCTTTCCGTCAATAATTTGTAATATATTTTGATTATCTTGTGTATTGTGTACGAAATTTTGCTTAAAGGGGCATTAGCTACGATTTTGACCAAAGAATTACATGTTTTGGAAATTGGTAAATAGCTTTAAAATGATGAAATAAAAGTTAATATTTCACATTAAACAGCTTATCGAACCACTTTCCGTCTTTTGAGAACGAAAATTACCATCGATTACTTATTTGCTTGCAAGCAAATAATTTGATCTCGCTTTTTCCGTATGCAAATGACCTTACTAGTGACAGGTAAAAACGAATAATTTGTATTTTGTCGCTTATTAACTGCCAACTTGCATGGTTCTTTGTCCGTAATTAACACCGACTAAAAGCAAATTCACAAAAAATAAGAAATAAGTGCATTGTTGTACTGATTTAATGATGATTCGACATACTCCGTAAACATTGTCGATGATTAATAAGATGACGTCCATTTCTTGATCGATCTGAAAACACGAGCAGTTACACGTTTTTCCCCCGATGCGCGTACATTTCATAACATTTATAAGTTACATTGTACAGAAACACGTTTTATTAAGGCATCAATCATATCTGATAGTTTTTATGGATAACAAAAATTTACGATTTGGCAGATAATGCCCCTTTAAGTAACAAGGACAAATCTATGTACTCAAAGTTCCAAATTTTTTCCTTAAAGGAGAACGAAACCAACTGATGATTTTGGGTTTTACAGAATTTAGAACTAATAAAAAAAAATGAAAATATGACTTTTTTAATGAAAATTTTACAAGGGTTAGTGTTAAAGCACGTTTATATCTTATTGATTTTAAATTTCCCGCTAAACATTGAGGCTGCCATTTCTCACTTATCTGTGACGTAAATCCTTCTATTCCGATTTTCCTGTTCAGCTTAACTTCATCAAAACAATAATATCATTTGTGGAGTTCCGTCATAATGGATAGAAAATTAGAATTTATCTCCATTATAGGTCATCTGAACGCTATGGATTTGAATGTGATAAATTTTGACATTATAATGAACTGTAAAGTCTGAACAAACAGTGTGCCAAATTACAGTGTAATGAAATGCTTATTTCTGTATTTAAGATGATGTTGAAAATTTGAAGTAAATTATATTTTTTCACATGTTGCGCTTTTGTGTGTGTGTGTGTTTTTTTGGAGGGTATATTATAATCATTGCAGTCTACACTTGTAACGCTTGTTTTAATTATTATATTTCTTGTAAAACAATGTCCATCTATTTGTGCCCATAAAATTAACTTAACCCCGCCGTTTTTATTTATTTATTTATTTATTTATTTATTTATTTATTTATTTATTTATTTATTTATTTAAATAGTGGTATACCTAGCCGGAAAAGTGAGTGATGATATATTTTTATTTTAGGGATATCGATTTGGCCCCTTTCTATGATTTTCCTATTGGATTAGGGAACTGTTCCCACTTCCGAGTGTGATATTATTTTGTTTTTCATTTTATCGTAACTCTTTTTTTTTTTTTTTTTTTTTGCATTATTATATTTATTGTAATAATCTTCATCGATAATTAAAGCAATTGCTTCAATTTTCATTTTCATTTTTTTGTTTTATCCTTCCATTATTACGTTTATGTCAATTAATATTTCCTCTTGTCACGGAACGTTAGAAGCAAATACAATATGCAGGTAATTCGTGTTTTACATTGCACGCATTGTATTTTTTGAATTAATATTTTCAACAGATTGGATATATTTAAATGACAGAGAATTTTATAATAGGGTTTAACTCGGGGACATGCAGCTCACAAAGGATGGTTTTAATCCGCCTATGGTCCTCACCGTGCTGGAAATGATTGGACATTGTTTTCAATGTCGACATCGGGAAAATTAAGATTAATAAAGGAATTAATTCAATGTTATCATGTATAAGACGGCCGTTCGGAGTTTATTCTTAGTTCATTAGAAACGCTTCAAATTTAAAAGCCACGTTTTATGTAAAATGTCTCAATAAAGAAATGAACATGACACACACGCTAAGAAGTCTTTAAAAACTACTTTCATATTCAATACACACGACTTTCTTCTAAATATCTTTGTTTTTATATAAACAAATATTTTTGTATAATTTTGAAAAAGCTCTTTTATTTCTTTACCATACTCATTGGCTGTTGAAAGGTCACGTGATACACAAAGATATGTACCTAATTATGTGTCATGTCGTTTTATTGCCACGTCCAATATGTTAATTGATTAAAAAAACAAAGGACTATTCAATACCTAAAAGGGGAAACATATATATGTTAGCAATCAGTCCAAGAAAAGTTTGAAGATACAGAAGGTAAATTATCAGAATCCGTAAATCTAAGGAGAGATAATACAATACGTGTGCACTGTCGAAGCATACAGGTGATTTGTGTATGAGGCTTAGAAACGGGGGAAAAGGCGAGGCTTCGTCGAGCCTTTTCCCATGTTTCGCGCCGAATACACATATTTACCTATATGCTTCGACAGTGCACATGTATTGTATTTATCCTGCAATTTTAAATCGTAAATAAACGTTTACTGGACGATGATAAAAGTATTTGAAATAATTTTGTATATGTATTTGAAAACAATATCCCCTAATGTGCCCCGATGAGTTCGCCAAATATAAAATTTTATTCTATTTATAACTGACTAATATCAAAAAAAATATTGGGCAGGCTATATTGGTCGGTAAATGCTGTCATTGCAGGATAAAATACAATAGCCAAGCGAAAAAGAACAGAACAAATAATGATATAACAAACACTACACAAAAAACTAAAGATTGAGCAACAGAAAGCAAACCCCACTTAAACCGGAGTAAACTTCTAAAGATGATCTAGAAGGGTAAGTACTTCCTGCTCCACTAGTGGCAGCCTTCGTGTTAATCATACAGTAAACCCGAGGAGGAGTATACCGGATTATTATTACAGCGAACGGAACATTTCCGTGGTCATTTGTTACACAGATTTTCTGTAACGGTTAACCAAGTAATGGAAGCCAGGGGCGTCCTAAGACCTAGCAAATTAATAGAGACGATCTTTGTGGGCAGGTCTGGATATATTTACCAGTAACGGAGCAATCCAAATGTAAAATAACAATTCTACAAATACAAAGGTGATACAACACAAAGAAAAAGAACAAAATCACGAAGAAGCAATAACTATATTTAGAGTCAAATAAGAGTTATGTAGTATCGTCTAGGGCCCGGATGGCTCAATGAGTTAGGTACATGTAGTTGGATTACCTAACAACCCATACAAGCCTATCACCAATACGGCGTTAGTTCGTGCCCGGATTTGTAAATTACAAAAAATAGTGCACTCGACTTGCAGCTGCAAGTGATAAAGCTTACTGGTTGCTTGCCCATGGTCTGTGGTTCTCTCCGGGTACTCCGGCTTCTTCCACCCCTAAAACAGGTCACCATGAAATAGCTGAAATATTGCTGAAAGTGGCGTTAAACACCAAAAATCAAATAAAATCAAATCCCAATGTTGCTAGTATCTCTGGATTTTCCTCTCTTGAGTACAACTTCAGATTTCTCTAACGTTTATGTTTTAAATTTTTAAAATATTCTGCTCCATGAAATTGCTTCCGTCTTTATGATTATCATAACATGACGGGTGTCACTTATGAAGCAGGAAGTGTTTACCCTTCTGGGGCATATGAGTTCAAGTGTGTTCGTGTTTCTCAGTCATTAGTTTTCTGTGTAGTGTTTTGTAGACCATTACTGGACATTTTGTCCCTTTTCCTTTGGTCATTGTGTTGCCTGTCTTACTTCGATTTGCGGCTTGGGGCAATCAAAAATGGACAATCAGATATGTTTGTACATAAAAGTCCTGCAAACCAATGGTAATCAAATGATACAATACGTAATAAAACTATAGATATCTAATTTATGGCGCATGTCATGATTCTGGTACAACTTTCACCAGGTACCCTCATAGCCAAAATACAGGAACTAATTTTAAAAAATATTTGGAGGCAAGAAAACCAAGTTTTCTGAAAGGGATATTAAAAATCAGCTAAGTTTACCTTCTCCTGTGAGAGAATAACCTTAGTGTTACTAATTACATTATGTAGAAACTCTAAATTTAAATAATAAAGACAACAAAAGTAACGAGACTAACTGAACATTGTCCTCCAGTCTTCCATTATATGAGCGGTGCCTATTAGAGGTAAGTGGTCCATGACGCTGAGATCGCATTAAAGCTCAAATGAAAATCCTCCATCTAGGAATGGCAAAATGACAAGACAGGGTTAAAACTCGGACTGGAATATCTCTTTGTTTCTCCTTTTGAAATACATTTTTTTTTGCATCTGATTAGTTTGTCAGTGACTTGAAGCAGGTCAGTGGTTTTCTCCGAGCATTCCGGTTTCTTCCACAAATGCAACTGACCACCACAATATAGCTGAAATATTGTTGAAAGTGGCGTTAAAAACCATACCCTCTAACAATTGTCATTACCAAAATGGGGAGATTTTAATGCAAAAGGATTATGTAAAAGTCAAAGTGACCGGTATAAAAAAGCTATCCTAAGACCTATCATAAGGTACACCATAAGATCATATTATGACTATTCTATGACAAGTCTGAAACCATGGTTCTAAACTAAATGGCATAAGCAATGTCGCAAGTCAAATCAAAGGTATAATTACATGTTTTGGAGCGATAGGAATAAATAAAGTAATGTAATTTCTTTAGTAAAAAAGAGCGAACTAGTGAATGAGTGATTGTTGTTCAACTCACCAATTTATCAGCTATGCCATGGCGAGAACAAGTTAATTTGCAATGAGATGATGATGAGGTCCGCGGATAGACATGTCGCCCCTCTCGAACTAATTATCCGGCTTCCGAGCCAACCAGTCTTTGTTCTTTGATGAGGTGTGCTTAGAGGAGAAGCAACACATATCCAATTCATAGTTTTTGGCTCAAACCCACGATATACCGCACTCGAAGCGAGCAAGCTAATAATTACATCATCCATCCTTTTTAGCCACATTGGTTTTTTTTATTGATAAAATGTGTAAAAACTTAATAGAAAACAACCACAGTTATTACATTATATTATTAAACCAATATTATTACTTAAATGTAAAAAAAAACAAAAAAAAAAAAAAACAAACAAAAAACCAGTAGAATATTTATATTGCTAATAATATTAATCATATTTATATTTTTTTTATGCTTTGAATATGAAATATTCCATTAACTATTAAAAATCCAAATAAACGTGTTGGTCTGGCACAAAGCGGGCCTCATCATCATTTCATTAAAATTTAACTTGTTCTCGCCATGATATAGCTCAGAAATTGCTGAGTTGGCGTTAAACAACAATCACCCACTCTCTCGATTAACTAAGATCAATTTTGTTTTTGATATCATTTACACTGTACATGTATAACATATTTCTCTCATACTTCTTTAAGTTATTGTATAATTTGTGAATTATCAGATTGTAAATATATATATGCAGTATTACTTTCCAAAATAACCAAGGGAGAGGTGATTGTATGTTTAGTTGGTATTGGTGGAATTAATTATTATCACTGTTTAAACTTTAATTTTCGTTAAATATTTTTTATATCCTCCCTATGGTATAGGTGTCCTTAGACGGTATAGACTATCCTACTTAGGCCCTTTGGGTTCTATTGCTTCCAAGCTTTAATTTATTTGGTTTTCCAATCTTTCTATTATGAGCGTACCTGATAAAGATTATTCCAGAATAGTGGCGTCGTGCGCACTAAATTTAATATCTACGATTTTATTATAAGAGGAAATTTTATTTTTCTAATTGCTTGTATATTCTTGTTTTTGTTTTTCTAAATAACCTAACATATTTCTGCGGTGCCTTCCCATTTATTTAATATTTGAAAATCAAGTATTCCCATTTATCCAACTTTTAATTCCTTACCTGTAGGATTATGTGTTTATTTGACCAAAATACCTGATAATTTGTTCCAGTATATGTATATGTATAAGGTTTAAATAAATGAAAAGGGGGAAAGAGTTATTATTTGGATGTAATTAAATGTGGAGTTTTGAGAGCTTTCTATTCATGCAAAGTGAGTTTTTTCCTAAATTAATTTCAAGATATTCAAAATTATATATATACATTGTATATATATATATGATGAATTTATATTAAATTTAGGTATAACGCATGAAAATAAAACTCGCAGTTTTAGTTGCTTTTGATTTTAACACGTCACAAAAGACACGCCTTATGACAGCTGTCTCACAAATAATTCGACAAATTTCTTAAGAAAACAGTCATGATTGGCTACAGGTATAAAATGTTACCACTTCAGAATTTATAGTCAATAATCGTAATATGCATTTTTATAATACCTTTTATTTAAAAATATAAAAATATCAATGCAAATAATCTTTGACCTTTTCGTCTTAGCTGTATTAATCTTTTTAAATTGATTTCGTTTAAGACACTTTTAAACTATTCAGTTTTCTTCGATATGGCATCTATTGAAAGGTTATAACAATTCTGAAGTCAAAAAAAAAAAAAAGTCGAAAATATCAAAAAAAAAATAAAGGATTATCAATTATTTTTATATTTTTGAATTATTCAAGAAAGAAAAAAAAATAATAATAATGTCATCGGCCTTAATAGAAGCTCTTGCAGATTCAACGAACTCAATTGTGTGTCCTGAAAAAAAAAAGTCGTGTGATTCGTCCAAGGCCGAAATGAATGGTGATTATAATCAATTCGTTAAGATAGAATCTGAATATGGACATACGGATGAGGACCGTATACCACTATCTAACTCGGGACAAAGACATACGGATGAGGACCGCATACCACTATCTAACTCTACAAATGGATCAAGTATGCTACAAGTGCCACAGATATCCCAACATCAGCAAAGACCTTCATTTCTTATAACAGATATATTAAGAAAGGATGATACTGTACCTAACAGAAACAATTCGGATGAATACACTAGTGGTTTGAATTATGATTCAGATTCAAATTCAAGTGGAAATGAAGAATTGGAGAGTCTAGATCGAGGTATCTTATTTAATTCGATTTGTTTTTCATATTTCATAAAATGATAACATTAAAATATTAATATTTTTTTTTTTAAGTTATCTTTAACAAGAAGTATTGTGGAAATAATACATTTATTTTGGACCATAAAACCAGTCTAACCCCGCCACTTTTTATTGAAATGACTGTATCCAACAACATAAATGAGCGGTCATATATATTTTTGCGTTAGGGGTAAAGCTTGTACTCTCTTTCTACAATTTGTCTATTAGATTTTGGAACTGTTCCAACAGTGTGGTACTTTTTGCATTTCATTTTATTAAAGGAATTAAATATACTAACAATAATTATTATTTTTTTTTTAAATTTAATTATACAGGAATAAAAATAATAAAATCGCAAATATTTGTTAATTGTTGAAACAAAATGACAACATCATCACATGAAAATAAAATTTAATATAATACACATATTACATTTTAACATTATTTAAGAATAAAAGTTTATTTGTAAATTTTATAATATTGTGTCAAAATATGAGTTTAATTTGGCGTAATAGTTATGTAAATTGTCTTCCATAGAAAGAATTGTAAAAATAATATATATATATATATCATTATTAATTGCAATAGTGGTATACATGTACGAGTGGAGAAAAAAGTTAAATTTGTTTGATATTAGACGGATAAATATTATATACTAGTGAATGTATATGCGTATACAGTAGATGTTTAATAACTGAAACAGATGAATTGTGATTTTAATAATTAAGAAAAAATAATAATTGAAGATATCAAAAGAAGGATAGTCAATACAATGGTCAACAGGAAAAAGACAAAAGTTAAAAAAGAATGTAATCAGAGTATTCTTTTAATTTTGTTGTCACAACTATTTTTTAATTGCTTTGAAGTATTTTTATCTGTCATATCTTAGTATTTTTTGTAATTTGTCAATATCTGTAGCAGGAACTGGTTATCCTACCGAAGTACCTTAGTTCACGGGTTTTTGAGTTCGTGTTCCCCAATCTTCAGTTTTGTTGTAATTATTTTGTAGATCTGTTTTTTTCCCTTTTATTTCTTTTCGTTTTTGGACTTGTGGTGTTCTTCGATTTACAATTTCTGATTAATTCTTCGGTACATTCAATCTGCTCTGAATTTATAAAAGTATTTGTCTTGTCTCTATTCACAAACTGATTGTTAAGTACTTTGATTAAAATATAAACAAGAAATAATAATTGAATGGAAAACATATTGTAATATTCCCCATTAATTGTATTCTACATAATTACTAAAGGAATATGCATATATCTTTATTTATCGTAGCCAATCTACACAATATACATAGAAAAAATAATTGCGTTTCTTAATTGTAATTTTCTATGCTGAATACATGAATATTTAAAATAAATTACCCCCCCATTTTCTTCGATCTAAAATATTAAGGGAAAATATAATAACACATCCTAAGGTAAACACATGAATATTTAATACTAATTACAAAAGTAGCACCTTTACCTTGGTCTACAATATTAGAGTAAAAATTAAACATCTATATTTAATTTTTACTCTATTATATATACAATGTAACTTACTCGATCTTTAGTTTTATATGTATGTCTTGTAGATCATTGTTTGTCCTTTTGTATTTTTTTCTTTTGGTCGTTGTGTTTTCTGTTCTTCTTCGATATACGGATTCTGATTACTCCTTTGGTATCTACAAACACTTCTTACGGAGAGAGACAGTATCCAATTCAATGCTGTGTTTAATCTTTTTGACCGGTCATGTATATGTGTGTTGAGGACATCGGTTTTTCCTCTGTCTATGATTTGTTTACTGGATTGTAGAACTGTTCCTACATTGTGGTATTTTATGTTTTTTTTTTCTTTTTATCAATATCATAATATTGTATGGAGTATACAATCTGAAAACATAGGCTGGTTTGGCTGATGTATGGAGTATACAATCTTAAAACATAGGCTGGTGTGGCTGGTGTGTGGTGACTGACACCACTTTCAACAACATTTCAGTTATATTGTGGCGGTCAGTTTTATTAAAACATAAAACATATTTTCTGAAAAACATATTAGTAATATCTAAGTAATAAATAAATATCCGTGTATGACATACTGTTATTTTTAGAATCATTTCACATGCAAGAATTTATTACAACAAATGCAGTTTGTGCACAGAATCTACAAGACAATATAAATATAAAAACTCTTTAAAAATAATGATTTTTCAAATCAGAAAAAGTAAAATGAAATACAAGAGCAACATTAAAAAAAAAGAAATTATCTAACCGGACAACGGATTGGGGCACCGGAACTATTTAAACATTATTATTATAACTGTTATATTTATAACTCTTCCGGAGAACATTAGCTAGGTCACGTCTGGTTTTTAGGACTTATTTCTTCTTCTTCTTCTTCTTCTTCTTCTTTGTACCATTTTATAGAAATGTTTTTACTATCTTGTATGCTTTTCTAATTATTTTTAATGGAATGTCAAAAGCAGCAATTCGGTTGGAGTGTAATATCTGGATATTTTGGTTTTTTTCCTGCTTTATGGTGCTTAACGCCACTTTCAACAATATTTCAGTTATATCGTGACGGTCAGATTTATTGGTGGAGGAAACCGGAGAACCCGGAGAAAACCAGCGACCTGTCGGAGGTCACTAACAATCCTATTCACATAATGTTGTATCCAGTACACCTCACCTGAGTAGTATTCGAACGTACAACGTTAGTGGCGATAGGCACTGATTGCATAGGTAGTTATAAATCCAACTATGATACGTCAACGACTACGACGGCCGCTAAAATTGTGGTTTGGGAATTGTTTTTTTAGCATAAAGGTTGGCAACATTTGAGTGTTTGATCGGATTGGGTTTATGGTGTTTAACGTCACTGTCAGTAAGATTTCAGTTATATCGTACAAGGCATACAGTTTTATTCGTCAATGATTTTCTCCCATAAAGAAGCTTACAATTTGTACTAAAATTGTAAAAAGTATATATTATAAAATATTATTTAGCAATAAGCTTCACCAATGCTGTGTGTGAGGGACCGTCGTGGCCGTGATCGCATGGTAGTTGGATTAACAACTACCTATGCAATCAGTGTCTATCACCACTGATGTTGTGAGTTCGAATCTCAATCAGGGCGAGGTGTACAACATTATGTGATAAAGTTTGTAAAAGATACTGAGATAAGATACTAGTGCAAGATGTATATTTGTATTCAAATTTAGTCCTCAAATAATGTAATTACTACTAAACCAAAGGACCATACCCTTCAGACAACCGCATCGATGGCGTTATGGTTAGCGAGCTCGCCTCGAGTGCGGTAGATCGTGGGTTCTAGTCCCGGTCGGGTTAAGCCAAAGACTATAAAATTAGCATTTGTTGCTTCTCCGCTAAGCACGCAGCATTAAAAATCAAACTCAGCGTGTTGGTCTAGTACAAAGCGGACCTCATCATCATCTCATTAAAAATTAACTTGTTCTCGCCATGATATAGCTGAAAATTGCTGAATTGGCGTTAAACAACAATCACTCACTCACTCTCCTTCAGACATAAGCAATGTTATAGCTGTCCTGGTTTTCCTGTTCCCAATGCCTATTAATTTGCCTTGGTTTGAATTCTGTTGACTCTGGGCGTACCTAGTGAAGTTTATTCCAGAAACACGCCGTAGGCACGATCTACAATATATGAAAGTGTTAACCCACTGAAAAATAGTCTACATAACATGTTGCTCTGCTCGGACATCTTACATTTGACTTTGCTTCTTAATCCTTTGTCCTTATGGGTGAAACAGCAACACCAATTTACAGTTCCTAAATAATGTAATTATTAATAAAACAAAGGTTCTCCTCCCTCGGGCTTAGCCGGTTCTGTGTATCCTGTTTAGTCCCTTCCGTTTTATTGCTCCCAAAACTTTAAATTACCTGGCTTACCATACTTTCTATTTTGAGCGTACCGGAAGAAGATTATACCAGAAACGCGTCATGCGCACTAAATTTTATATCTATGGTTTTATTACAGTCACTTGTTTTGAACCGACCAGTGATCGAACTCCCGATATATCCGGCTCAAAACAAAACAAGTTAACATTGTATAAGGTTTGCCAGTGACTGGGGGATCAATTGGTCATTTCCTGATTCCTCCATCAATTAAACTGACAAACATGAAATTACAAAAATGTATTTATCTTTTGATTATGAACGTACTTGATGAATGTTATACCATAAACGCGTCGTGCGCACAATTTTGGTATCTACTTTTTCTAAGTGGTGTTGAATTTCGATAATACTGCGATTTTGATATTTTACAGATGCCGAAACCAAAATTGTATTTAATCTAGAGAAAAGTAGAAACAAATGAAACAAATACTTCAGGAATAAAATGGGTTTCTCGAACTATTGTAATTCACCGGTATTAAGTTGAATTGTTTTCTTACATCTAGTAAAAAGTTCCTTTTACCTAAAATAGTTCGAATACTTGGCTAATTTGTAGGTTATTGCTGTTTGTGTTGATTTCGAAATAAAGAGGTTCGAGCCTACATATTTATATTATTTTACAGGAGATTCCGAGTCGCCTTCTTTTGTTCTGAATAAGCCAAAGAAACCAAGAAAAGCGAGAACCGCCTTTTCAGACAATCAACTTCGCATCTTGGAAAAGAGTTTCGAACGTCAAAAATACCTTAGTGTTCAAGACAGAATGGAACTTGCCCAAAGACTTCATTTAACAGATACACAAGTGAAAACCTGGTACCAGAATAGAAGGTTTGTTCACCCCCGGGTTTCAATGAGGCTCTTGTTACTTGATCTATAGTGATATATGTAATGCTTTGTAGATCGTTGTTTGTGCTATTTCTTTTGGCCATTGTGTTGTCTGTCCTTCGAATTCTGATTATCCCTTTGGTGTTTTCAGACTTTCCCTTTTTTCCTACAATATAAATAAAACCCAAAATTTTCTCTCACCTCAAATTATTGAGCACAAAAATGACAATCATATATGCCGATTGAAATCAAGGTCCTGGTTTAGGACAGGCACAAATATGCGGTGGAGTTAAATTAGTAGCTGTTATCCCAACGCTCCGTCGAATATACACTGAAATACTTTCTTGATAGACATTCCATTATGCATAGAACCAGTGTTTCTTTAATCTAAATGGTCTTTCAAGAAGTTTTATACGCTTATGTTAACAATTGGAGAGGGTTGTCACAATTTAAATTGGTTTCACAAAAGAGGCTGATCTATATTATAAGACGTTTCTTAGATAAATGTCAGAAAATACCGAAGGGACAATCAAAATTGGAAAATCTAGGGTACACAAGACGAAGAAAAAAAAAACCAACACAATATGCAGTTATTTCATGCCTGTTCAGGAAACAGTAAAAACCATTGACCCGAGGTGCTGGAGATGACTTGAGAACAATTCCCAAATCATCTCCAGCACCGAGGGACAATAGTTTTGACTGTTCCCTGAACAGGCATGAAATAACTGTTGTATTATCTTATATACATGCACATAACCACAAATCCCCTGAAGATGATAATGTCAGCATACCATACCATTAACAAATTGGGGCACAACATTGTTTTGAAAGAAATACAGCATTTGACAGGAATGACGCACTGCGGGTCGTTCTCGGGCATGGAACAGTTCGGATCCGGAAGTAGGGGAACAGTCAACTGTTTCACTCCGCCGGCTATTTTTAACATTTTCTTGTAATCAGGTAAAAATATAGCATATGACAAATACATACTATAAGTTAATAAGACAATATGTGTTGTAACCACTCTACGCAAACAAACAACTAGAGGTAAAGACGAACCAAACAAACACAACTCACGTAAATAAGACATGATCCCTCCTACAAACAACTGAAGGTAAAGATATATTTCGCAGTATTAACACATCTGTCTGTACAAGTTTATTGTTTGTGTTAAAAACAATAAATAAATAAATATTTTCACCGTTTTAGATTGGCGTTATGTACAACACACGTAAAACACCGTGCTAACACAGAGGTGAAAATGATTGATACACGTAAAACACCGTGCTAACACAGAGGTGAAAATGATTGATACACGTAAAACACCGTGCTAACACAGAGGTGAAAATGATTGATACACGTAAAACACCGTGCTAGCACAGAGGTGAAAATGTGAAAATGATTCATACACGTAAAACACCGTGCTAACACAGAGGTGAAAATGTGAAAGTGATTCATACACGTAAAACACCGTGCTAACACAGAGGTGAAAATGTGAAAATGATTCATACACGTAAAACACCGTGCTAACACAGAGGTGAAAATGATTGATACACGTAAAACGCCGTGCTAACACAGAGGTGAAAATGATTGATAACAGAGATGTCAAATTAAAACGTAGATATCTAATTTAGTGCACACGACTCGCTTCTGGAATAACCATCAGGTGACGCTCAGAATCGAACGATTGGGTAATCTAAAGCTTTGGGAGCAATAAAACCAAACTGCCTAAACAGCATAGCCAAAATCTGCTAAGATAACCTATGACTGATGGTGGAGAACCTATGACTGAAGGAGGAGAACCTATGACTGATGGTGGAGAACCTATGACTGATGGTGGAGAACCTATGACTGATGGTGGAGAACCTTAGTTTTATTAATAATTAGATGACTTAGGAACTGTAAATTTCAGTAATAAATATATCTAATAAACCAAGTAAGTGACAAAGCACTGACTACTGGGCGGATAATACCCTTGGGTACTAATAGTTCATCAGTAGAGGTGTCGACCCAGTGATAGGAATAAAAACGTAGATATTAAATTCAGTGCGCATGACGAGTTTCTAGAATAAACTTCATTAGGTACTCTGAAAGATATGCAGGACAAAACGAACTCCCAACGAAGATGAAATTGAATATCACGTCTTTCGGAAGGGTTAGGATTTCCTGTCTGAACTGGTATACAGTCTCCCATATCAAAGGCATATCATATAGAATTTCACTTCCGTTATTGGAATATATATGTTCCAAGCCTTTCTTCAATGACACCCTGTCCTCGGATCTTTCTTATTTTAGGCATTCAGGATCAAAATTATGTTCTTTGTGTAATGTAAGTAAACGTTAGAGAATACCGAAGGGACAATCAAAAAAGGACAATCTAGAGAAACTGTAGATAAACGTTAGAGAATACCGAAGGGACAATAAAAAAAGGACAATCTAGAGAAACTGGCAACATAGGGCACACAACACGAAGAAAAACAAAACAAAAATTAGATCGTCATATATCAGTATTAGTGGTTGTGTGTGTTATATCTATTGAAAATGACATTCTATTGCTAATATTTATTTTTAACTTTATCTTCGATCATCATTTCAGAACGAAGTGGAAAAGACAAACCGCAGTTGGACTAGAACTTTTAACGGAAGCTACAAATTTTGCCACAGTACAACGAATGATACACAATAACAATTACTGGTCAACGTTCCATCCCAATATTACGTCATTAGTGACAAATCTCGAACAATCAATCCCAAGACCACGTTGTCCAGTTCCAAATAGTACACAGTATTTATCTTCTTTGTTTATGTCAGGTGCTCTTCCATCATTTATGTCGCATACACATGCACAAGATGACAGATAGCGGAACCGGAAGCTTAAAATGTGTTTGTTTTAATTTGTTTTTTTTGTTTGTTTTTTTTTTTGCTGGAACGTCGCAAAGTGATATCTATACTGGAAATAACTATCGTTAACTGGTATTTTGTTTATGTTGTTCATCTATAAGACTGTTTATCCACAAACACTTGCATGACACTGTCCAATTAGATTCGGAGAAGGTGGTATGTTATTCTTTTTTGCAATTATTTACGACAGACTATTATAACACATTGTAATTCACTAGATATAATTGAATTTGAATTTTTAGCCAAATATTACATGAATTTACAGTAAAGTTATGTAAAGAATAAATATAGATCAATTTGGTAACAAAATAAGTGTTTCTGTTTATTTTTCAGATTTTCCTTATTGTTATGTTTACTACATGTATTTATTCATCTCTACGGCTTTAATTTCAGATATTCGTTATGTTTTCATTAAATGTGCTTAGCTGCTTCATGACAAATGTGGTGGTTGTAAATGGTTAAACATCAACATTCAGATTTCATTTTCATTTACATTATGAAATGTAGAAACAGATATATCTCCATTCAACATTATTGCATAATTAAGATAAGCAACATTACATACGACATGTACCGTCTCTGGTGAGTGACCTATTTTTCTGACATATATTGTACGCTAAAGGAGTAAACAAAACGCAGGTCTCTGTATTAGTGCGCACAACACGTTTTTTTTAAATAGCTTCATTTGGTACTTTCAAATCCTAATTATCGGAAAGACGAATGATTTTGAAAATCTTTGGGAGTAAGCAAATCAAAAGGCCAAAACACGATACACAGTAGTAAAACATAGATATCTAATATTAGGTGCGCACGACGCGTTTCTGTGATAACATTTATGCTCAAAGTCAAAAATTGAAATCCAAATGATATAAAAGTATTTAGGAGCAAGGAAAGCAAAGAGTCCAAGCATGATAAATAAAGCGGCTAAGGATATGTATGGCTGGGGGAAATGGTTTGGCGGCTAAGGATATGTATGACTGGGGGAGATGGTTTGGCGGCTAAGGATATGTATGGCTGGGGGAAATGGTTTGGCGGCTAAGGATATGTATGGCTGGGGGAGATGGTTTGGCGGCTAAGGATATATATGGCTGGGGGAGATGGTGTGGCGGCTAAGGAAATGTATGGCTGGGGGAGATGGTTTCTCGGCTAAGGATATGTATGGCTGGGGGAGATGGTTTCGCGGCTAAGGATATATATGGCTGGGGGAGATGGTTTCGCGGCTAAGGATATGTATGGCTGGGGAGATGGTTTGGCTTAGGTTTGGTTTATGGTGTTCAACGCTACTTTCAACAATATTTCTGTTATATCGTGGCGGTCGGATTTAGCGGTGGAGGAAACCGGTGAAAACCACCGACCTGTCGAAAGTCACTGACAGACTTTATCACGTAATGTTGTATCGAGTCCACCTCACCATGAACGGTGTTCGAACTCACAACTTATGTGGGAGATGAACATTAGTTTTAATGATATATTATTCTGAAAGTATAAATTTCAACAAGAAATATATCTTATAATTCAAATCAGTACCGAATCAGTAACTACTTCATGGGCGGATGATACCCTCTGAGAGTAATAGTTCACCAACAGAGGTATCGGTGCAGTGCCAGTGACTCAGTGAAAAAACAATAGAGACATAATCAGGAATATGTAAACTGTACTAACTAATGTTCAGAAGTAGTTATTTACCAACAAAGATGCACATCTACAGGGAGAGTTTTGTGTTTAACGCCAATTACACCAATATTTCAGTTATATTGTCAGTTTTATTGGTGGAGAAAACCGGAGTACCCGGAGGAAACCACCAACCTGCCACAAGTCACTGACAAGCTTTATCACATAATGTTGTATCGAGTGAACATCGCCTGAGTTGGGTTCGAACTCACAGCCTTAGTGGTGATATGCACTTATTGCATAGGTAGTTATAAATCCAACGACCATACGATCACGACCACGACGGCCCCTCACACACATACATAATGTGACTTGTTAGTCAATAAACTTATCAATGTGATATAGCTTTTGAAGCGAAATGAATTTCATGTCAATCAACATTAAAGAAGCTAAACCGTTGTTTACATCTGTTTCTATACACTGTTAATTCTATAAACATCATGTTATGTTTCAGCTTTCATAGCAAAATCCTCTTAAATATATAAACATTGAAAAATCATGTTTCTTTTGTATTTTTTAAAATATAGTCCAAATACCACAGATGTTTCTAATAATATGAAATATGCTGAAACATACAAGGCGTATGTTTCCTTCCAACAGCTGATTGAAATATAGTATACATCCAGTCCAAAGAATTAATCTCTTAATAATAGATCAAAGCCTGTATTAACGTATTCTAATATCTGCAGTTAGGCATGTCAATATGGAAATAGAAACATGTTTTTTTCATCTTCATCTTCCAAAAATAGAGGAAGGTTAATAAGTATATTGCAAATCTCAATATCTATACTCCCGGTATCATTTTGGGTACATGTATTTCGTGTGTTATCTGAACTAATATATATATGTTCATTTTTCTACATATGATCATATTATGACAGTCATGCACATGGTATGACCACATCATTTCACGAAGAGGGACAGGGGGTGTCTGGGCCTTCAGAGGGGCAAGGGGTCTGGGCCTTCAGAGGGGCAGGGGGTCTGGGCCTTCAGAGGGGCAGGGGGTCTGGGCCTTCAAAACGAGTTTAATCCCACCACTTTTTATTGTAGTGCCTGTACCAAAACCAGGAAAGTGAGGGTCAGCTGTATCGATTTTGCCTCTTTATACGAATTTTCTATTAGATTTAGGAACTGTTGTGATAGTGTGTTATTTTTGTTTTTCATTTTATTTAGTCAAACATTGCTATATCTAGAACTCTGATAAGTCGTTCCTTTTGATATATTTTGATGATAACCTGAAATGTGGTTCGTTCGGAATCGTGTTCAACTTCATTAAATCAGAATACTTCGAATACTCTCATATTTCGAGGTAAAGTAATCGGTCCTTTCCTTTTTGATTCAAAGAGGCTCTTCTGTATATATTTCTCTTTCCTTAGCAACGCCTGCACCTTCAAATTGTCTTAAATTTCAGACACTCATACATATATTTTGTTAATTTCGTTTACGATTTTATTTTGGTATAAAAAGAACAAATAAGGGGCGAGTTTGAGTTTGACCTGTGTGTGGAAAATCTATTTTTGTTTGTTTGCAATCAGCAAAAATAGTTATAAAAAACTATAATTACATATAAGAAATTGCAGAATGCACCACGAAGTTGGTAAAATTGTGCTACATGCTCAAATTAAGTTACCTTGTTTGGTTTGTTGTTTGTTTGGTGGTGTTTAACGCCACTTTCAACAATATTTCAGCTACATCGTGGCGGGCAGTTTTATTGGCGGATGAATCCGGAGGACCCTGAGAAAACCACTAACCTGTCTCAAGTCACTGACAAACTTTATCACATAATGTTGTACACCTCGCCTTGATCGAGATTCGAACTCACAACATCAGTGGTGATAGGCACTGATTGCATAGCTAGTTGTAAATCCAACTACCATACGATCAAGGCCACGAAGGCCCCTACGACGTATTTGTGGAATCATTTTCATCAGGTAAATGATGAGAACAAACCGTGGTCACAAATAAAGCAGAATTTTTAAAAGACGACTTCAAAAATGCGGGTTCTCTCGCCTAGGTTAACTGAGACGTTATTAATATAATGAATAAGACGCAGATGAATTGATCAAAAGTGATGTAACGAAATATGTGATTTGAATTAAATTCAATCAATAAAAATAATTGTACACTTGAAAGATTTGTATAAACTGACGGTTCGCTCTACAGAAAATGGACATTTTTTTCTTTTGAATTTCAAAGCATTTCAATACATACTATTAACGTTAAATAGAAATCGTTAATGTAATGAACTCTCTCCATCATTTATTGAATTAATCATAACAAATTAAAAGTTTTAAAAGATTGTAAGCTATCCTAAAGTTATCAGTATTTGTGTTTTAAACGATGATTAAAAAGGTTTTAGTCTCTTGAATCCATGAATACTAATTAGTCATGGATCTCACGTGTGAATCAAGACCTGAACTCCATGCCCGTATCATTTCTTTCACTTCATTACTCTGTCTTACTAGATTTCTGAATTAAAATTTTCTTTTCTTCGTGATAAATATTGCCTGATAGTTCGTGTACAAGGCGATAACAAAACTTTCTTTAGAAAGGGTTAAAATGAAAAGCAAGTTAAAAGCGGAAAGCTTATCATCTGAGTTAATAATAAGTTAATAATCTGAAGAATTGAACCGATCGTAAGAAAAGAGAGTACCCGTTGACATTTGGAACCATTTAACGTTCAGTTGACAATTTAACGGCAAAACGTTTAGATTTATGGTAAATTTAATAAGATTAAGACCAATATTCTTGAGATTAATCATAAGAAATTGAAATATTATTAGAAAACTTTTCACCGGTAAAAAATTAATAAATATCTAAATTGCATTGAATTAATGTATGAATATTGTGTAAGATGACACTTCATAATGTTGGTCTTCTACGACAGATTATGTTGACAGTCCCGCCCCATACAATCAAACGAGCATATGTTTAAAATGTTTCACTCTCCAGAATTGTTAAAGCTATTCTACTGTTAATCCCTACACACCAGGAGACCTCGTGTACAAACCTTAACGTTGCTTTAATGAGCACTAATCGCATGTAAATAAAGAATGTTTCAATACAAAATTTATCTAAAATGGGCGTGTCTGCCCCAGCCACAAACACGAATAACACGAAATACACAGGTGTAATTATTCGCCTCGGTAAAGCTTGTAAAGTTGGATTACAACGAGTATGAATATAAACAATATAAATTTCAATTCACTCCACCTGGTGGTCTAAAGGGGACACACAAATCTGTATGCTTTCTTAATATGAGTTGTTTGTGTTTTTTTCCCTATGGATGGTATCTTAATCTAGTGTGCACGAAGACTGTTTTGAAATAATCTTCATCTGGTATGCTTAAGATCAAATAATTGAGTTAGAGTTAGGGTTATGGTATTTAACGCCACTTTCAACAGAATTTAAGCTATATCGTGGCAGTCAATTTTTCAAAGCCAAAGGGCCAAAAACGGATAGCCCAAATTCTGAACGATTATTGATACTGCTTAAAGGAAAGTGAACAGTATTTCAACTATATAATGGAAAGAACAAATTTAGATGAATCGATCATGATATCCGCTTGGGGTTTGTTGATTATTGTACCGTTTATTTTTTTATTATACCATTCATTCAATGATAATATAAGTCACAATTTTCTTTAAAAATGTTGTATCTTTTACAAATCTTGGTCTTTTACGACGGTGTTCAAATTCTGTAAAATAATATACAGCAATACAAATATTTATTTTAAGCCCAGATCCATGGCGTCCGTTTCACTAAACTGATAGTAATTAAATCGTTACTCTAAGATTACACTTGCGATATCGTGCACGAATACGTATACGTGCGTTTCACTAAGCTAGTCCTAATCGTAAGAGTTACGACTAACGACAGGTAACAAGATATCTCCTGTAATGGAGGTAAACAAGTAACAAGATATCTCCTGTAATGGAGGTAGACAACGATCATTGCAACGTCAACACGTCGGAATTTGAGTACATTAAAAAATATCTTTCACATTTTATATTCAACTAATTCTTAAATATATTTACTTCAAGTGTTTTTTTAAGTGAGTGATTGTTGTTGTTTAACGCCAACTCAGCAACTTTTTCAGCTATATAATGGCGAGAACAAGTTAATTTTCAATGAGATGAGGATGGGGTTCGTTTGTACTAGAACAACACGCTTACAAATTTATTTCCTATCAAATTTCATTATATATAATATTTCATTTCTTTATCCTTTATTTATCGTGTTCGTGTCCATATCAATACAATCTTACATACATATATACGCATACGAGCACGGGCGTAGCTGTGGGGTCAAGTATTACCGAGGAAAGGGGTCTGGGATGTGCACTCACATAGAAGCCACCGACATTTTAAGCAAAACATTTCTTTCATTTTAAAAAGAGCAGTTATGACCTGTTTTTGAATCATATTACAATACAAATTTGATTCTTCCATTACCACGGAGCATGCCGGAATTAAAACAAAAATAATGAAGCGCCTAATTTTTATTGTTGTTTTTTTTTTACCGAGGCAAGTGCCTCAGTTGTCTCAATGGATGCTACGCCCCTGACAAGCGCCTGTGAATAGCAATACATCTCTTCAAATGAATTATAGAGAGGTTGCTATCACATAGGAGTTGCTATAGATCATACATTTCGCATTCAATAATTTCAAGAGAGTCGTTTAATAATTCTCAAAGTGGTTCCTTGATCTGTAAATGAATTCAAGAATTGGGTTCAAATAATGATTTAAAGTGGCTTATCGCGAAAACTCCACCGTCTCTTCTCGTGTCTCTCTTACGTGCATGTAGGTTTAGGATCGATTTACCACCTACAAGTACCAACCAACACACTTAAATGTGCGATCCCTTTTATCGTAAGTTGTAAATCCTATTTGTTAGTGAAACGGTCGTAACGCGTAAGAGTGCACCTACGACTACGTCAACGACTTACGACCTTTAGTGAAACGATCGCCAGATCATCAAGTATTAAACCCACCTAGATCACAATGCTACAACCGCATCGGTGGCGTAATGGTTAGCGTGCTCGCCTCGAGTGTGGTAGATCGTAGGTTCGAGCCCCGGTCGGGTCAAACCAAAGACTGTCAAATTGGTATTTGTTGCTTTGTTGCTTTTCCACCAAGCACGCATCATTAAGGAGAACGATCTAAGACTGTTTGGGTCGAAATCAGAGTAATGTATCCGAGTGGATCGACAAGTCTACCCACTGACTGCTGTATCAGGGAACTAGTACTATAAAAAATCCAAGTCAGCGTGTTGGTCTAGTATAAAGCAGACCTCATCATCCCATTGAAAATTAACTTGTTCGCGCCATGACATAGCTGAAAAAATGCTGAATTGGCGTTAAACAACAATCACTCACTCACAATATTACAAATGTCCATTTATCATTATTATGTTATTACATGCACTAATCTACTAAGCGAATGAATATACAAATAAATTTTGCGCTGGCGTTTTTCTCTTTTATACAAAAGATGACTTGCATATTGATATGAAAATCGCAGTTGGAAAATGGCATAGAGGAGTCAGTCTGGATCGACGTTCCAGAAACAAAAACAAAAAACAATCATTCCAACAGGGGACGTATTATCATTTAGGCTAGTACAGACTGCAGCCTAGGCCCCTCAAGCTTGGGGGGGGGGGGTCATCAAAAAAGGCTTACTTCAAGCTATGCAAATGTTGTTAAAATATATCACGAGTAAAATATATTCAAGACGGGTACGAGAGATTTAATGGGTGGCTCCATCTGAGGGGAGTCCTATAATTTCATTAGCCTAGGGGCTCCCAAAGGTCATAATCTGACCCTGATTCCAACTAAATTAGATATCTATCTTTTTATTACTCTCACTGTGTCGACACCTCTGCTGGTTGACTATTAGTCCTCCCAGGGCATATTTTATCCAGTAGTCAAACCGCATCGGTTGCGTAATAGTTAGATAGTTAGCATGCTCACCTCGAATGCACTAGATCGAGGGTTCGAGCCCTGGTCGGGTCAAACCAAAGATTATAAAAAATACATTTTTATTTGTTTGTGTTTTTGTTTATCTTCGTCCTGTGATTTGTGTGTGCGATGTTACCAGTATCTCTGGATTGTCCATGCTTGATTGCTCCTTCGGTTTTATCTAGTGTTTATATACCAGTTAGAGGGAAGAGTACCGAATAAACCACAACCCGGAGAGACAAAACAACACCAGTGAAACAGATTTAAACAATACTATGTTACAATACATCAACGGCCGGTTTTTAGTGGGGTTCGTGTTATTCGATCTTTCGTTTTATGTGTATGTTTTGTAGTTCGTTGTTTGTCCTTTTGTTATTTTTCTTTGGCCATTGTGTTGTCTGTTCTTCCTCGATATATGGATTCTGATTACCCTTTAGTATCTTCAAACTCTTCTTACAAAAGAATAAAATATAACAGGATGTTGCACGCTACGTCGTGCTAAGAATACCCCCACTCGCTCATTTGTAAGTCGCACTGTAAACAGGAAGTAGATGTGCGGTAAACCTGGAAAGGGGAGACACGGTACAAGTCACCATGCCAAAGCCATATATCAAATATAAAATCATTTCTTCCTGTAGAAGCTGAGATATCTGTTACGAAAGTGTGAACGGACGGACGGACGGACGGACGGACAAGGTGATTGCAATATAGCCCCCTCTCTACGAGTGGGGGTATAATATAATTTCAATCGTTTAACGGAACTGAATGAGATTGAAATTAATTTATTCTAGTTATCAGCCAATAGACCGTTACATATTTTCTCGCCATCTGTGAAAATTTCATTCGGCACGATAGAGCTGACTCGATTGGATGTGTTTTTATTTAGTTATTAAAATTTTATCTTACTCCGAGGTAAATTTTTCATTTTTATTAAATATGAATACAATTTTATAAAGTTGTTTCCTCTTTTTTGCACTACAGTAATTAAAGTACATACATATTTTTGAATGAATTGTATAATACAATGTTGCTGAATTAAGGACAACATATGTATGACATTGTCGTTTGGCTATTCAGTTTGATGATTGTTTTCTAAATTATTGACCTACTAATACATATTAATGAGCACGGTATGTTGTCTATGGACTTTGATAGTTGTCTAGAAGAAATATGAAGATTGATTGATTGATTGATTGATTGATTGATTGATTGATTGATTGATTGATTAGTGTTTAACGCCAGCTTTAGCAATATTTCAGCTATATCGTGGCGTGAACAAATTTTTATTATAACTTAATTAGACAGAAGATTGATGACAATATACTAATCACATGTAGACAGTTTGAAAAATTTGTTAGGGTGCAGATATGGATTTGTTTTAGATTTTCCCCCAAAAAAGAAGAAACAAAATATTCTTAACCCGATCGAAATCCAACATTCACCTTACCGTTCGCTAACAAGGAACTTAGACAGAGGGTAGTGAGGTACACAGGAGTAATATGAATATTGATTGATTGATTGATTTTATTGTGTTTAACGCCAATTTTAGCAATATTTCAGCTGTATCATGGGAACCAGTTTTAGTGCTGGAAGAAATCGGTGTACCCGGAGAGAACCACCGACCATTAGCTTTATCACTTGCGGATGCGAGTCGAGTGCACTCTTTTTGTAATTTACAAAGTCGGCGCGAACCCACGCCGTATTGGTGATAGGCTTGCATGAGTTGTTAGGTAGTCCAACTATCTAACTTATTGAGCCACCCGGGTCCTCTATATGAATATATATACCAGTATTGACCTATAAAGAAATGCAATAAAACGTGCAAATGTCAGGTTTTTCTGGCTGAAGCATAATGGTAATATGCGCAAATGTAATGCCCCGATGCATTTTATTTTTATAGATAAAGAAATATTACAATAAATATAATAATTGAAACCAGTGTTACATTTAATATAGATAAAGAAATATTAGAATAAATATAATAATTGAAACCAGTGTTACATTTATAGATAAAAAAGTATTACAATAAATATAATAATTGAAACCAGTGTTACATTTATAGATAAAGAAATATTACAATAAATATAATAATTGAAACCAGTGTTACATTTATAGATAAAGAAATATTATAATACATATATTAATTTAACGAATCCTGATAATAACAGCCCCTCTATATATCGAACATATGCTTGTCCTCATTCGAAGTGAATACGATATCCACTACATCAAAGATGTTGTCTTGTAAATATATGTGTGCTATTTCTTGATATGTATAACTATTTTGAAACAAGCGTTAGAATTATAGATAAAAAAATATTACAATAACTATAATAATTGAAATCAGTGTTACATTTATAGATTAAAAAATATTACAATAAATATAATAATTGAAACCTGTGCTACATTTATAGATAAAGAAATATTACAATAAATACAATAATTGAACGAATCCTGATAATAATAACCCGTCTATATATAGAATCTATAGTAGCCCTCATTCGAAGTAGATAAGATATCAACTACGTCAAAGAGGTTGTCTTATAAATATATGTGTGCTATTTCTTGATATTTATAACTATTTAAAAGTAGTTCGTGTAAATTCTTTGATAGAGTTTGATCTTTCTTGTGAATAAAGGTCAAAAGTTGAAAAAGAAATTGACATTTACAGGGTTAAATAATGTTTTGTTAAATAAATAAATATTTTCAAATCTGTTACATACTATAAATATATTAATAAAATGAAAAACAGAAATATATATAATATTGAATAAATTTATAGTAATAAAATGAAAAACAGAAATATATATAATATTGAATAAACACAATATATTTCTTATATATGTACAGTGAAACCTGTCTAAACCAAACCCTGAATAAACAAAAAACCTGTCTAAACCAAACCCTGAATAAACAAAAAACCTGCCTAAACCACACAGACTTTACAGTCCCATCTATTAAATGTCTGTGTATTTTGAACCTGTGTAAACCAAACACCTGTCTAAACTGAACAAATTCTGCAGTCCCAAAGGGGTTCGGTTTAGACAGGTTTTACTGTACACTACAGGTCGACCCGAGTCTGAATCCCTCATCTGGTTATTTTTACCCTGTGTTCATTCTTATCATTATCATTAATACTAAGCTAAAAATCATCTGGACTTATTTTACTTTCAGAGAACATTATTTGTTTTCTATAATTGACTAATCAGAAACTTGGATTGCCTCTCGTTTGAGCGATAGGTTCAAAATGGGGTACTTGTATAAAACACTTTCCATACATTATTCATGTAGTTTGGTGGCTATTGGCCTAGTAGTTTCAGAGAGAAGATTGGTTTAAGTTGGCTAATCAGAAACAGGAATTGCCTATGCCGGAAATGTTCTCCACTAAATCAAAACAAAAAGATGTCCTTTTGTAGAAAGCCATTCAGAAATCATTACTACAATGATTGGTTAGAATTTTCTAAACGGTTTCATAAGAAACTTATAAATATATTAAATGGTAATGACTGACGACAGACGATGGACGGACGCAAAGTGATATCAATGGACCATATAACACGGTAAATCATGGGAACTAATAATCAGCTTTTTTATTATCAATATAGTGCCTCGGCAAAACAAACAAAATACTTCAATGTCTGGCGTATCTGTTATTTGTTGTATATAAATCTGGTTCAGAAAGAAGTTTACAGAATTCCTTTATATAGTCACTTTGTCTATCACAGAAGGTAAGTTTATAAACAATCCATTTATATTGTGATTGTACTGACACTTTACCTAAAAAAAACCCCAACAGTATTATACCAATATCGGGTCATTATTAGAATATAAATGTAAGAAAATGTGCAATCAGAGAGGTCAAATATCGAAGATTACAATGGAGAAAAAAAAAAAAAAGAAAGATGCCATGGTCTCTAATGAAGACAATTTTTAGATGTTTATAATTAATTGATATTAAATCTGTTGGAAGTATCAGTTATCATTTTTTAACGTCTAACCCAGTAGTCAGTTAACTACGAGCATTCAGCTTGGTAGGTGAAAGTGTTTATGTTTTCATTCATTTTTGTGATAGTATGTGATCTTTTTGAATGGATACGAATCTCCATAGTTTTTGTATTTTCTGATTTATATTTGTATTGTCGTTATAGATCCAGTTATCAAGAGGAAGAGGGTTGGGATCCCGTTAACTGGTCTAACCCCGCCATATTTTCGTGCTTGTCCCAAGCTAAGACCTGGATATACAACGCCATACTTTTTCCATTTTTATATACGTCATCATTGGACGATATGTATTATGGTATTATATGACATATCCGTTCTCCTTTTATCTGTTAACATGTTGCTCACCAACTTCCACTTTCCCACTATTGCTATAATTTTACTGATTTTCATCAAACCTTGACAGAATATTAGCAATAATGGTTTGAAACGCATTGTACAAGATAGTGTGATATCCCACGACAATATACTACAGAGGTGTGAAGAAAAAAATCCAGTTTTTATATGTCGATCTAACTGCGGAACAGTAGCTGTTGTGGTTTTTTTTGTGTCTAGCGACCTACAGATTTCAGCCGTTTTCCGAAGTCGATTCTATATTTCTATAGTAAAAAGAGCAATGGTTCCGCAGTTAAATGTCTATCTAGAACAAACAAAATTGTATAATCTACGCAATAAATAGTGTAATTACTCTTAACCGAACAACGACGGTAATTCACTGATGCGCTAACGCTCAATCATTACTGGAAAGTTCGGTAACTCGTGCTTCATTTTCGATATTCGAAATCCAAGAGTAGTTATTCTATTAATAGCAGACTCACCTGTTTTGGACAGAACAAGTATAGGCTACCAATACACTTATCATGGTAACAACAGCTACAGCACCGATACTACCTACTACAATTAATACAAAATACATCATACGCAATGGACGTATAAACAAATGACTAAATAACTATAATATTTATATATCATAAGCGATGGGACCACATCGGTGGTGTAATGGTTAGCGTGTTCGCATTAAGTGTGGTAGATCATGGGTTCATCGGTGGTGTAATGGTTAGCGTGTTCGCATCAAGTGTGGTAGATCATGGGTTCATAGGTGGTGTAATGGTTATCGTGTTCGCATCAAGTGCGGTAGATCATGGGTTCATCGGTGGTGTAATGGTTAGCGTGTTCGCATTAAGTGTGGTAGATCATGGGTTCATCGGTGGTGTAATGGTTATCGTGTTCGCATCAAGTGTGGTAGATCATGGGTTCATCGGTGGTGTAATGGTTATCGTGTTCGCATCAAGTGCGGTAGATCATGGGTTCATCGGTGGTGTAATGGTTATCGTGTTCGCATCAAGTGTGGTAGATCATAGGTTCATCGGTGATGTAATGGTTAGCGTGTTCGCATCAAGTGCGGTAGATCATGGGTTCATCGGTGGTGTAATGGTTATCGTGTTCGCATTAAGTGTGGTAGATCATGGGTTCATCGGTGGTGTAATGGTTAGCGTGTTCGCATCAAGTGCGGTAGATCATGGGTTCGAGCCTCTGTCGAGTCAAACCAAATTATATAAAATTGGTATGTGTTGCTTCTCCGCCAAGCACGCAACATTAAGGATAAAAAGCAATGACACGTTTGCTCGGAACCAGGATATTGCGTCCGAATGGGGCGACATGTCTGTCTGCGGCCTATGTTTCAGTGAGCTAGCACTATAAAAATCTAACTAAAATGCTGGTCTAACACAAAGCGGACCTCATCATCATCTCATTGAAAAGTCATTTGCTCCCACCATGATATAGCTGAATAATTGTTGAGTACTAAGCAATGGCCGTATAAACAAATGACTAAATAATTATAATAATTGTAATCGAAGCCCGTTGTTTTTATCTTTCGAAAGCATATACTACGTAAGTATGAATTAACATAATACTCGAATTAAATTATTATGCAGAGACTATGATTAATATAACAAAAACAGTATATAAAGACGAACGTCCGTTTTGAAGATCGAGACAGACACTATCATTAGCATTGTATCGAGTCAGGTAGACCGAGCTGCGATATTAGTGATAATATATGTGGAGACCTTCAACTTGTAATTGTTTTCATTGTTCATGTCATAATGTGCTTTGACGTCACATTGACTGATAAATACCCATTACATATATAGTGTGCTGGCACACAATTTGTGTCAGATCGAATCTGTTCAGTTAACCAGCATCACTATGAGTTTTGATGCGGTTAGTTCACGCAACAGCCACGACCTGATATCAAGCAAAAAACACAACTCAGAAAACTAAAAAGAAGAGCAACAGCGAAATATTGGACATCAATAGACGCAAAAATACACAAAACCACGATAAGACATGAGCCCTCCTACAGACAACTGGAGGTAAGGACGAACCGAACATCGTTTTTATGCGGAAATTGTAACGGACA
>MJUT01045227.1:2590-25560 GCA_002080005.1 Gigantidas platifrons | reverse complement strand
ATGGATTTACCCAAATGTACAATTACTGAATCATGTCAACATGATCAACATTTAAGTTCTCCTCCCTCAGGTATATGTTAGCCAATCTTCCTATCCTATTTTCTTGAACCCAAAGATTTTTAAATTATTTGGCTTTCAAGCATTTTTCTTACAGCCTACCTGATGAAGGTTATTCCAG
This sequence comes from Gigantidas platifrons, assembly GCA_002080005.1. Lineage (NCBI taxonomy): Eukaryota > Metazoa > Mollusca > Bivalvia > Mytilida > Modiolidae > Gigantidas > Gigantidas platifrons. The sequence continues at coordinate 25,382 of MJUT01045227.1, read as the reverse complement.
AAACGTTGTCGTGGGGACTAAATTTGATATCTACATTGCCATTGGTCTAGCACATTGAAGACTCTTCTATTGTTGTTGTGGTGTTTGGTTTATCACGTTTTGATTGTGTTGAATTTACAACCTTTGGGTACTAGCAATATAGCGTGGCGAGAAAAAGTTGCATTTAGATGAGATGATGTCTACTTTCAGCCACGGCAACATGTTTATATTAGATGTATTTAATAGTGCTAGTTAATTGCAACAACAGTTCGCGGGGAGACATTTTGCTCCACTCGGACACATTATCATTATTTCTAGTCATTCAGTCTTTGCTATTACTGTGTGATTAGCAGAGCGAATACAAATTATTCCAGCATTTTGACAAGTGCACATATATATTTTTTTTTAATAATAACACTGATATAAAAATTTGATCATGCTTCAAATATAAGAGACACCTATTAAGTGGTTGTGCAACTATTGTTAAATGCATAAATGCATATCCGTTTTAAAGTGACAAAACTCTGGTTAGTATGTAGTATAGTATTTTGTGTATTTGTATATACAGTTGAATCTCTTTATCTTGAACTCCGATAATTCGTTTCTTCCAATATTTCTAAAATTTGGTTTCTGATGGCAGTTCTCAACATTACTTATTCCGGATAACTGGAATATATCCAACATAAACTCATTATAAATCCTTCGTCTTCTACACAACAAGAATCGACCGACTATATATATCAATATATAAATTATATCTGTTTTCTCAGGTATTCCAGAAGGAATTGCTGCCAAATTATTTAAGATTTTATAGCCTTTAAGGAAATAAATATTGTAGAAAATCAAACCACTTACAAATATCTTAATGCCGAAAGACCTTCAAAGGTTTGGGGACTGATATCTGTAATTTGGTTGTCCCTCAAATACCTGGACAAATAAAAATATTCAGTTAATTATGTATATGCTAAAATAAATTGTACGATGTTGCATTTATTTGACGACCTATGATTGGATAAAATCATTCCTAAAAAAGCCGATTGATACAGAGCCATATATGAAAATCTAGAGAATAAAATTAATACGCGTTACTAGCCGGTGGAAAATTCCATTCCTAAAAATAACGACGGAGACGATAGATACACGTGTAGTTACGAAACGATGCAGACGGAAAAATACAGAAGGTCAGTGGGTGGTGCTTAATTTTGTCTAGTGACCATTACGTCTTTGGTCTTAGAACTTCCAAGAAAGTCCGTCAAACATAGTTCTTGGAAAAAACTTAGTTACTGTTTCAAGTTATAGATCAGCAACATCGTACAAAAAATGTTCTAAGCTCCCGTGACCGACTATGATTATTTAGACGGTAAGTAAAAAGCTTGAAGGATTCGCGTTAAAGTGCTCACCCTTCAACAATGTACTGACCGTCTAAATAATCATAGTTGGTCACTAGGGAGCTTAGAACTTATATAATCTTAAAAAACATTTACATCCGATGGTTTTGTTGGAAGATAATGTTAGACGAAGATCAAGCTATTTATATTTCATGGAAAGAAACCTTTAATTATTTAGTTCAACAAAAATAACACAAATTCACACAACGATTACACTGGAGATGATATTATAAAAATGATGGATTTTTTAAAGCTATTCAGTTGCTTATTTCTATGCTAAAATGCATAATTTAAAACAACATTTACATCGGATGGTTTTGCTTGAAAATAATGTTACAAGCAGATTAAGTTATTTATATTTAGTGGAGACAAAGCTTAAATTACTTTGATGGACTTTTTAATCGACACGATATTTGTCGTGTTTGGTGACATGATGTTACAACAGACTACATACAACAGGAACAAACAAACTATGTTCTACTACTTGTTGTTTATAACAATATTTGTTCTTTCCTCATCTATGACTTATCAGCATATTTATAAATATTGGTTACTGTAACGCAGAGACAAATGTCCCCCAAACGAACAATACAAGTACTAGTGTTATGAATGAAGAATAGTGTAGCCCAGTTTTTGACTCTATCATGACTCTATCTCGAAAGGTTGTTATTCACATTTGTGTTAAATTTAAGTGTTTTTGCGGTTTCCATGGCAACGGCAGGCATTTTGAAATTTTATCCAATTCCGAGCACTTTAAATTTTTCACGTTTTGTGTGGTTTCCGTGGCAACGGCAGGCATTTTGAAATTTCCATGTCTCAAAGCCATTTATACACATTCCATACAACATTTGTATTACGTTTCATCCAATTCCTAGCACTTAAAATTTTTCACGTTTCTTTGTGGCAACGCTGGATATTCGTAAATTTCTGAGCCTCAAAATTATTTGCACACATGTCGGACAAAATTTCTGGAAAGTTTCATCAAATTCTGAGCAGTTTAAATTTTTCGTGTTTTTTTTTGTTTCCATGGCAAGGCAACGGTGGCCATTTTGAAAATTCCGAAAGTAGTCTGCACATCTACTCATAGTGCTTAACATTCCTGTGAAGTTTCATTGATTTCCGTTGAGTAGTCCTCGAGAAATGTGTCGGACAAACTTTTGCCGGAAGAAAGAAAGAAGAAGAAGAAGAATAATAAGAAACGGAGCAAACACAATATGTCTCCCCAACTTCGTTTGGGGGACATAATAAAAGTAACCTAACACGAAGCGATGGTTTTCGCATTTTCAAAGCTTAACAACGCTAAATAATTTCATTTTGCTGTTTCGTGCTTTCGCTTTCATGTTTCCACTTTTATTTTTTGCGCTTTGGTTAGTATGTGATATCGTATTTTCTGTCTTTGTATGTACAGTCGGTCGAATATCTTCGATAATTCGTTTCTTCAATATTTGTAAAATTTTGTTTGTTGATAGCAGTTTTCAACATCATTTATTCCGGATAACTGGAATATATCCAATATAAACTCATTAAACCCTTCGTCTTCCACACAGCAATAATCGACCGACTATATATATAAATACTTACAATATATCGGTTGTCTCAGGCATTCTAGAGGGAATTGCTGCCACATTATTTAAGAACTTATAGCCTTTAAGCAAGTATATATTGTAGAAAACCAAACCACTTACAAAGTTGTTAATGCCGAAAGACCTTCAAAGGCTTGGGGACTGATATCTGTAATTTGGTTGTTGTACAAAGACCTGGAAAAATAAAAATATTCGGTTAATTATGTATATGCTAAAATAAATAATCTTAAACAACATTTACATCGGACGGTTTTGTTTGGAAAAAAATGTTAGAAGATCAAGCTATTTATATTTCATGGAAAGAAACCTTTAATTATTTTGTTCAACAAAAATCTCACAATTTCACGCAACGATTACACTGGAGATGATATTATAAAAATGATGGATTTTTTAAAGCTATTTAGTTGCTTATTTCTATGCTAAAATGAATAATGTAAAACAACATTTACATCGGATGGTTTTGCTAGAAAATAATGTTACAAGCAGATTAAGTTATATATATTTAGTGGAGACAAAGCTTAAATTACTTTGATGGACATTTTAATCGACACGATATTTGTCGTGTTTGGTGACATGATGCTACAACAGACTACATAGAACAGGAACACACAAAATATGTTCTACTACTTGTTGTTTATAACAATATTTGTTCTTTCCTCATCTATGACTTATCAGCATATTTATAAATATTGGTTACTGTAACGCAGAGACAAATGTCCCCAAACGAACAATACAAGTACTAGTTGTATGAATGAAGAATAATGTGAGAACATAGCAAGAAATAATTAGAGCACAGTTTTTGACTCTATCATAACACTATCATCTCTGAAGGTTGTTATTCACATTTGTGTTAAATTGAGTGTTTTTGCAGATTCCATGGCAACGGCAGGTATTTTGAAATATCCATGCCTCAAAGCCATTTATACACATGCCATACAACATTTGTATTACGTTTCATCCAATTCCTAGCACTTTAAATTTTTCACGTTTCTTTGTGGCATGGCAGGACATTCTGAAATTTCTAAGCCTCAAAATTATTTGTACACATGTCGGACAAAATTTCTGGAAAGTTTCATCCAATTCCGAGCAGTTTAAATTTTTCGTGTTTTTTTGTGGTTTCCATGGCAACGGTGGCCATTTTGAAAATTCCGAAAGTAGTCTGCACATCTACTCATAGTGCTTAACATTCCTGTGAAGTTTCATTGATTTCCGTTCAGTAGTCGCCGAGAAATGTGTCGGACAAACTTTTGGCGGAAGAAAGAAAGAATAATAATAATAATAATAAGAATAATAATAAGAAACGAAGCAAACACAATATGTCTCCCCAACTTCGTTTGGGGGACATAATAAAAGTAACCTAACATGAGACGATGGTTTTCGCATTTTCGCAGCTTAACAACGTTAAATAATTTTATTTTGCTGTTTCGTGCTTTCGCTTTCATGTTTCCACTTTTATTGTTTGCGCTTTGGTTAGTATGTGATATCGTATTTTCTGTCTTTGTATGTACAGTCGGTCGAATATTTTCGATATTCGTTTCTTCAATATTTGTAAAATTTGGTTTGTTGATAGCAGTTTTCAACATCATTTATTCCGGATAACTGGAATATATCCAATATAAACTCATTAAACCCTTCGTCTTCCACACAACAAGAATCGACCGACTATATATATAAATACTTACAATATATCGGTTGTCTCAGGTATTCTAGAGGAAATTGCTGTCAAATTATTTAAGATTGCATAGCCTTTTAGCAAGTATATATTGTAGAAATTCAAACCACTTACAAATATTTTAATGCCGAAAGACTTTCAAAGGTTTGGGGAATGATATCTGTAATTTGGTTGCTGAACAACTGCCTGGGAAAATAACAATATTCAGTTAATTCTGTATATGCTAAAATAAATAATCTTAAACAACATTTACATATGATGGTTTTGTTCGGAAATAAAGTTGGAAGAAGTTTATGCTATCTATATTTCATGGAAAGAAACATTTAATTATTTTGTTCAACAAAAATCTCACAATTTCACGCAACGATTAGACTGGAGATGATATTATAAAAATGATGGAATTTTTAAAGCTATTCAATTGCTTATTTCTATACTAAAATGAATAATGTAAAACAACATTTACATCGGATGGTTTTGCTTGAAAATAATGTTACAAGCAGATTAAGTTATTTATATTTAGTGGAGACAAAGCTTAAATTACTTTGATGGACTTTTTAATCGACACGATATTCGTCGTGTTTGGTGACATGATGTTACAACAGACTACATACAACAGGAACAAACAAACTATGTTCTACTACTTGTTGTTTATAACAATATTTGTTCTTTCCTCGTCTATGACTTATCAGTATATTTATAAATATTGGTTACTGTAACGCAGAGACAAATGTCCCCCAAACGAACAATACAAGTACTAGTGGTATGAATGAAGAATAGTGTGAGAACATAGCAAAAGAAATAATTAGAGCTCAGTTTTTGACTCTATCATGACTCTATCTCGAAAGGTTGTTATTCACATTTGTGTTAAATTGAGTGCTTTTGCGGTTTCCATTGCAACGGCAGGCATTTTGAAATTTCATCCAATTCCGAGCACTTTAAATTTTTCACGCTTTGCGTGGTTTCCGTGGCAACGGCGCCATTTTGAAATGTCTAAGCCACAAAAGGTTTGTATTCACCTTTGTGTTAAATTGAGTATTTTTGCGGCAGGCATTATGAAATTTCCATGCCTCAAAACCATTTATACACATGCCATTCAACATTTGTATTACGTTTCATCCAATTCCTAGCACTTTAAATTTTTCACGTTTATTTGTGGCAACGCTGGACATTCGGAAATTGCTAAGCCTCAAAATTATTTGCACATATGTCGGACAAAATTTCTGGAGAGTTTCATCCAATTCTGAGGAGTTTAAATTTTTCGTGTTTTTTTTGTGGTTTTCATGGCAAGGCAACGGTGGCCATTTTGAAAATTCCGAAAGTAGTCTGCACAGCTACTCATAGTGCATAACATTCCTGTGAAGTTTCATTGATTTCCGTTCAGTAGTCGCCGAGAAATGTGTCGGACAAACTTTTGGCGGAAGAAAGAAAGAAGAAGAAGAATAATAATAAGAATAATAATAAGAAACGGAGCAAACACAATATGTCCCCCCAACTTCGTTCGGGGGACATAATAAAAGTAACCTAACACGAAACGATGGTTTTCGCATTTTCGCAGCTTAACAACGTTAACTAATTTCATTTTGCTGTTTCGTGCTTTCGCTTTCATGTTTCCACTTTTATTTTTTGCGCTTTGGTTAGTATGTGATATCGTATTTTCTGTCTTTGTATGTACAGTCGGTCGAATATCATCGATAATTCGTTTCTTCAATATTTGTAAAATTTGGTTTGTTGATAGCAGTTTTCAATATCATTTATTCCGGATAACTGGAATATATCCAATATAAACTCATTAAACCCTTCGTCTTCCACACAGCAAGAATCGACCGACTATATATATAAATACTTACAATATATCGGTTGTCTCAGGCATTCTAGATTGAATTGCTGCCACATTATTTAAGTTCTTATAGCATTTAAGCAAGTATACATTGTAGAAAACCAAACCACTTACAAAGTTGTTAATGCCGAAAGACCTTCAAAGGCTTGGGGACTGATATCTGTAATTTGGTTGTTGTACAAAGACCTGGAAAAATAAAAATATTCGGTTAATTATGTATATGCTAAAATAAATAATCGTAAACAACATTTACATCGGACGGCTTTGTTGGGAAAAAATGTTAGAAGATCAAGCTATTTATATTTCATGGAAAGAAACCTTTAATTATTTTGTTCAACAAAAATCTCACAATTTCACGCAACGATTACACTGGAGATATTATAAAAATGATGGATTTTTTAAAGCTATTTAGTTGCTTATTTCTATGCTAAAATACATAATTTAAAACAACATTTACATCGGATGGTTTTGCTTGAAAATAATGTTACAAGCAGATTAAGTTATTTATATTTAGTGGAGACAAAGCTTAAATTACTTTGACGGACTTTTTAATCGACACGATATTTGTCGTGTTTGGTGACATGATGCTACAACAGACTACATACAACAGGAACAAACAAACTATGTTCTACTACTTGTTGTTTTTAACAATATTTGTTCTTTCCTCATCTATGACTTATCAGCATATTTATAAATATTGGTTACTGTAACGCAGAGACAAATGTCCCCCAAACGAACAATACAAGTACTAGTGGTATGAATGAAGAATAGTGTGAGAACATAGCAAGAAATAATTAGAGCACAGTGTTTAACTCTATCATGACTCTATCTCGAATGGTTGTTATCACATTTGTGCTAAATTGAGTGTTTTTGAGGTTTCCATGGCAACGGCAGGCATTTTGAAATGTCCATGCCTCAAAGCCATTTATACACATGCTATACAACATTTGTATTACGTTTCATCCAATTCCTAGCACTTTAAATTTTTCACGTTTCTTTGAGGCAAGGCTGGATATTCTGAAATTTCTAAGCCTCAAAATTATTTGTAAACATGTCGGACAAAATTTCTGGAAAGTTTCATCCAATTCCGAGCAGTTGAAATTTTTCCTGATTTTTTGTGGCTTCCATGGCAACGGTGGCCATTTTGAAAATTCCGAAAGTAGTCTGGACATCTACTCATAGTGCTTAACATTCCTGTGAAGTTTCATTGATTTCTGTTCAGTAGTCGCCGAGAAATGTGTCGGACAAACTTTTGGCGGAAGAAAGAAAGAAGAAGAATAATAATAATAAGAATAATAATAAGAAACGGAGCAAACACAATATGTCTCCCCAACTTCGTTTGGGGGACATAATAAAAGTAACCTAACACTAAACGATGGTTTTCGCATTTTCGCAGCTTAACAACGTTAAATAATTTCATTTTGCTGTTTCGTGCTTTCGCTTTCATGTTTCCACTTTTATTTTTTGCGCTTTGGTTAGAATGTGATATCGTACTTTCTGTCTTTGTATGTACAGTCGGTCGAATATTTTCGATATTCGTTTCTTCAATATTTCTAAAATTGGTTTGTTGATAGCAGTTTTCAACATCATTTATTCCGGATAACTGGAATATATCCAATATAAACTCATTAAACCCTTCGTCTTCCACACAACAAGAGTCGACCGACTATAGATATAAATACTTACAATATATCGGTTGTCTCAGGTATTCTAGAGGGAATTGCTGCCAAATTATTTAAGATTGCATAGCCTTTTAGCAAGTATATGTTGTAGAAATTCAAACCACTTACAAATATTTTAATGCCGAAAGACTTTCAAAGGTTTGGGGAATGATATCTGTAATTTGGTTGCTGTTCAACTGCCTGGGAAAATAACAATATTCAGTTAATTCTGTATATGCTAAAATAAATAATCTTAAACAACATTTACATATGATGGTTTTGTTGGAAAATAAGGTTAGAAGAAGTTTATGCTATCTATATTTCATGGAAAGAAACATTTAATTATTTTGTTCAACAAAAATCTCACAATTTCACGCAACAATTACACTGGAGATGATATTATAAAAATGATGGAATTTTTAAAGCTATTCAGTTGCTTATTTCTATACTAAAATGAATAATGTAAAACAACATTTAAATCGGATGGTTTTGCTTGAAAATAATGTTACAAGCAGATTAAGTTATTTATATTTAGTGGAGACAAAGCTTAAATTACTTTGATGGACTTTTTAATCGACACGATATTCGTCGTGTTTGGTGACATGATGTTACAACAGACTACATACAACAGGAACAAACAAACTATGTTCTACTACTTGTTGTTTATAACAATATTTGTTCTTTCCTCATCTATGACTTATCAGCATATTTATAAATATTGGTTACTGTAACGCAGAGACAAATGTCCCCCAAACGAACAATACAAGTACTAGTAGTATGAATGAAGAATAGTGTGAGAACATAGCAAGAAATAATTAGAGCTCATTTTTTGACTCTATCATGACTCTATCTCGAAAGGTTGTTATTCACATTTGTGTTAAATTGAGTGCTTTTGTGGATTCCATTGCAACGGCAGGCATTTTGAAATTTCATCCAATTCCGAGCACATTAAATTGTTCTCGCTTTAGGTGGTTTCCGTGGCAACGGCGCGATTTTGAAATGTCTAAGCCACAAAAGGTTTTTATTCACCTTTGTGTTAAATTGAGTGTTTTTGCGGTTTCCATGGCAACGGCAGGCATTATGAAATTTCCATGCTTCAAAACCATTTATACCCATGCCATTCAACATTTGTATTACGTTTCATCCAATTCCTAGCACTTTAAATTTTTCACTTTTTTGTGGCAACGGCGGCCATTCTGAAATTTCTAAGCCTTAAAATTATTTGTACACATGTCGGACAAAATTTCTGGAAAGTTTCATCCAATTCCGAGGACTTTAAATTGTTCGTGTTTTTTTTGTGGTTTCCATGGCAACGGTGGCAGTTTTGAAAATTTCGAAAGTAGTCTGCACATCTACTCATAGTGCTTAACATTCCTGTGAAGGTTCATTGATTTCCGTTGAGTAGTCCCCGAGAAATGTGTCGGACAAACTTTTGGCGGAAGAAAGAAAGAAGAAGAAGAATAATAAGAAGAATAAATATAAGAAACGGAGCAAACACAATTTGTCTCCCCAACTTCGTTTGGGGGACATAATAAAAGTAACCTGACACGAAACGATGGTTTTCTCATTTTCGCAGCTTAACAACGTTAAATAATTTCATTTTGCTGTTTCGTGCTTTCGCTTTCATGTTTCCACTTTTATTTTTTGCGCTTTGGTTAGTATGTAATATCGTATTTTCTGTATTTGTATGTAGAGTCGGTCGAATATCTTCGATAATTCGTTTCTTTAGATATTTCGGAAATTTGATTTGTTGATAGCAGTTCCCAGCATTACTTATTCCGGATAACTCGAATTTTCCAATATAAAATCATCAAATCCTTCCTCTTACAATCTCTGTAATGTCTCGAGTATTCCAGAGGGAATTTCTGCCAAATTTGTTATTGGAGGTTTTATAAGCTTTTAAGGTAGTATATATTATAGAAATTTAAACCACTTACAATTCTTCTAAGGCCGAGAGACCTACAAAGGTTTGAGAACTGATATTGGTAATTTGGTTGCTGAACAAATACCTGGAAAAATAAAAATATTCGATTAATTATGTATATGCTAAAATAAATAATCTTAAACAACATTTACATCGGACGGTTTTGTTGGAAACAAATGTTAGTAGAAGATTAAGCTATTTATATTTCATGGAAAGAAACCTTTAATTATTTTGTTCAACACAAATCTCACAATTTCACGCAACGATTACACTGGAGATGATATTATAAAAATGATGGATTTTTTTTAAAAGCTATTCAGTTGCTTATTTCTATGCTAAAATGAATAATTTAAAACAACATTTACATCGGATGGTTTTGCTTGAAAATAATGTTACAAGCAGATTAAGTTATTTATATTTAGTGGAAACAAAGCTTAAATTACTTTGATGGACTTTTTAATCGACACGATATTCGTCGTTTTGGTGACATGATGTTACAACAGACTACATACAACAGGAACAAACAAACTATGTTCTACTACTTGTTGTTGATAACAATATTTGTTCTTTCCTCATCTATGACTTATCAGCATATTTATAAATATTGGTTACCGTAACGCAGAGACAAATGTCCCCCAAACGAACAATACAAGTACTAGTGGTATGAATGAAGAATAGTGTGAGAATATAGCAAGAAATAATTAGAGCCCAGTTTTTGTCTCTATCATGACTCTATCTCGAAAGGGTGTTATTCACATTTGTGTTAAATTGAGTGTTTTTTGCGGTTTCCATGGCAACGGCAGGCGTTTTGAAATTTCATCCAATTCCGAACATTTTAAATTTTTCACGTCTTGTGTGGTTTCCGTGGCAACGGCGCCATTTTGAAATGTCTAAGCCACAAAAGGTTGTTATTCACCTTTGCGTTTAATTGAGTGTTTTTGCGGTTTCCATGGCAACGGCAGGCATTTTGAAATTTCCATTCCTCAAAGCCATTTATACATTTCATGCCATACTACATTGTATTACGTTTCATCCAATTCCTAGCACTTTAAATTTTTCACGTTTCTTTGTGGCAACGTTGGACATTCGGAAATTTCTAAGCCTCAAAATTATTTGCACACATGTCGGACAAAATTTCTGGAAAGTTTCATCCAATTCCGAGCACTTTAAATTTTTCGTGTTTTTTTTGTGGTTTCCATGGCAACGGTGGCCATTTTGAAAATTCCGAAAGTAGTCTGCACATCTACTCATAGTGCTTAACATTCCTGTGAAGTTTCATTGATTTCTGTTCAGTAGTCGCCGAGAAATGTGTCGGACAAACTTTTGTCGGAAGAAAGAAAGAAGAAGAAGAATAAAAATAAGAATAATAATAAGAAACGGAGCAAACACAATATGTCTCCCCAACTTCGTTTGGGGGACATAATAAAAGTAACCTAACACGCAACGATGGTTTTCGCATTTTCGCAGCTTAACAACGTTAAATAATTTCATATTGCTGTTTCGTGCTTTCGCTTTCATGTTTCCACTTTTATTTTTTGCGCTTTGATTAGTATGTGATATCGTATTTTCTGTCTGTCGGTCGAATATCTTCGATAATTCGCTTCTTCAATATTTGTAAAATTTGGTTTGTTGATAGCAGTTTTCAACATCATTTATTCCGGATAACTGGAATATATCCAATATAAACTCATTAAACCCTTCGTCTTCCACACAACAAGAATCGACCGACTATATATATAAATACTTACAATATATCGGTTGCCTCAGGTATTCTAGAGGGAATTGCTGCCACATTATTTATGATCTTATAGCCTTTAAGCAAGTATATATTGTAGTAAACCAAACCACTTACAAAGTTCTTAATACCGAAAGACCTTCAAAGGTTTGGGGACTGATATCTGTAATTTGGTTGCTGTTCAACTGCCTGGGAAAATAAAAATATTCAGTTAATTCTGTATATGCTAAAATAAATAATCTTAAACAACATTTACATATGATTGTTTTGTTGGAAAATAAGGTAAGAAGAAGTTTTTGCTATCTAGATTCCATGGAAAGAAACCTTTAATTATTTTGTTCAACAAATATCTCACAATTTCACGCAACGATTACACTGGAGATGATATTATAAAAATGATGGATTTTTTTAAAGCTATTCAGTTTCTTATTTCTATGCTAAAATGAATAATGTAAAACAACATTTAAATCGGATGGTTTTGCTTGAAAATAATGTTACAAGCAGATTAAGTTATTTATATTTAGTGGAGACAAAGCTTAAATTACTTTGATGGACTTTTTAATCGACACGATATTCGTCGTGTTTGGTGACATGATGTTACAACAGACTACATACAACAGGAACAAACAAACTATGTTCTACTACTTGTTGTTTATAACAATATTTGTTCTTTCCTCATCTATGACTTATCAGCATATTTATAAATATTGGTTACTGTAACGCAGAGACAAATGTCCCCCAAACGAACAATACAAGTACTAGTGGTATGAATGAAGAATAGTGTGAGAACATAGCAAGAAATAATTAGAGCTCAGTTTTTGACTCTTTCATGACTCTATCTCGAAAGGTTGTTATTCACATTTTGCTTAATTGAGTGTTTTTGCGGTTTCTATGTCAACGGCAGGCATTTTGAAATTTCATCCAATTCCAAACACTTTAAATTTTTCACGTTTTGTGTGGTTTCCGTGCCAAGGGCGCTATTTTGAAATGTCTAAGCCACAAAAGGTTGTTATTGCCCTTTGCGTTAAATTGAGTGTTTTTGCGGTTTCAGGCATTTTGAAATTTCCATGCCTCAAAACCATTTATACACATGCCATACAACATTTGTATTACGTTTCATCCAATTCCTAGCAATTTAAATTTTTCACGTTGCTTTGTGACAACGCTGGACATTCTGAAATTTCTAAGCCTCAAATTTATTTGCACACATGTCGGACAAAATTTCTGGAAAATTTCATCCAATTCCGAGCATTTTAAATTTTTCGTGTTTTTTTTTTGGTTTCCATGGCAACGGTGGCAGTTTTGAAAATTCCGAAAGTAGTCTGCACATCTACTCATAGTGCTTAACATTCCTGTGAAGTTTCATTGATTTCCGTTGAGTAGTCCCCGAGAAATGTGTCGGACAAACTTTTGCCGGAAGAAAGAAAGAAGAAGAAGAAGAATAATAAGAAACGGAGCAAACACAATATGTCTCCCCAACTTCGTTTGGGGGACATAATAAAATTAACCTAACACGCAACGATGGTTTTCGCATTTTCGCAGCTTAACAACGTTAAATAATTTCATTTTGCTGTTTCGTGCTTTCGCTTTCATGTTTCCACTTTTATTTTTTGCGCTTTGGTTAGTATGTGATATCGTATTTTCTGTCTTTGTATGTACAGTCGGTCGAATATCTTCGATAATTCGTTTCATCAGTATTTCTAAAATTTGGTTTGTTGATGGCAGTTTTCAACATCATTTATTCCGGATAACTGGAATATATCCAATATAAACTCATTAAACCCTTCGTCTTCCACACAGCAAGAATCGACCGACTATATATATCAATACTTACAATATATCGGTTGTCTCAGGCATTCTAGAGGGAATTGCTGCCACATTATTTAAGATCTTATAGCCTTTAAGCAAGTATATATTGTTGAAAACCAAACCACTTACAAATATTTTAATGCCGAAAGACATTCAAAGGCTTGGGGACTGATATCTGTAATTTGGTTGTTGTACAAATACCTGGAAAAATAAAAAATATTCGGGTAATTATGTATATGCTAAAATAAATAATCTTAAACAACATTTACATCGGACGGCTTTGTTGGGAAAAAATGTTAGAAGAATATTAGCTATTTATATTTCATGGAAAGAAACCTTTAATTATTTTGTTCAACAAAAATCTCACAATTTCAAGCAACGATTACACTGGAGATGATATTATAAAAATGATGGATTTTTTAAAGCTATTTAGTTGCTTATTTCTATGCTAAAAGACATAATTTAAAACAACATTTACATCGGATGGTTTTTGCTTGAAAATAATGTTACAAGCAGATTAAGTTATTTATATTTAGTGGAGACAAAGCTTAAATTACTTTGATGGACTTTTTAATTGACACGATATTCGTCGTGTTTGGTGACATGATGTTACAACAGACTACATACAACAGGATCAAACAAACTATGTTCTACTACTTGTTGTTTATAACAATATTTGTTCTTTCCTCATCTATGACTTATCAGCATATTTATAAATATTGGTTACTGTAACGCAGAGACAAATGTCCCCCACACGAACAATACAAGTACTAGTGGTATGAATGAAGAATAGTGTGAGAACATAGCAAGAAATAATTAGAGCCCAGTTTTTGACTCTATCATGACTCTATCTCGAAAGGTTGTTATTCACATTTGTGCTAAATTGAGTGTTTTTGCGGTTTCCATGGCAACGGCAGGTATTTTGAAATTTCATCCAATTCCGAGCACTTTAAATTTTCACGTTTTGTGTGGTTTCTGTGGCAACGGCGCCATTTTGAAATGTCTAAGCCACAAAAGGTTGTTATTCATCTTTGTGTTAAATTGAGTGTTTTTTTAGGTTTCCATGGCAACAGCAGACATTTTGAAAAGTCCATGCCTCAAAACCATTTATACACATGTCATACAACATTTGTGTTCCGTTTCATCCAATTCCTAGCACTTTAAATTTTTCACTTTTTTGGTGGCAACGGTGGCCATTCGGAAATTTCTAAGCCTCTAAATTATTTGTACACATGTCGGACAACATTTCTGGAAGGTTTCATCCAATTCCGAGCATTTTAAATTTTTCACTTTTTTTGTGGCAACGACGGCCATTCTGAAATTTCTAATCCGCAAAATTATTTGTACACATGTCGGACAAAATTTCTGGAAAGTTTCATCCAATTCCGAGCACTTGAAATTTTTCGTGTTTTTTTGTGGTTTCCATGGCAACGGTGGCAGTTTTGAAAATTCCGAAAGTAGTCTGCACATCTACTCATAGTGATTATCATTCCTGTGAAGTTTCATTGATTTCCATTCAGTAGTCCCCGAGAAATGTGCCGTACAAACTTTTGGCGGAAGAAAGAAAGAAAGAAGAAGAATAAGAGGAATAATAATAAGAAACGGAGCAAACACAATATGTCTCCCCAACTTCGTTTGGGGGACATAAAACAAGTAACCTGACACGAAACGATGGTTTTCGCATTTTCGCAGCTTAACAACGCTAAATAATTTCATTTTGCTGTTTCGTGCTTTCGCTTTCATGTTTCCACTTTTATTTTTTGCGCTCTGGTTAGTATGTAATATCGTATTTTCTGTATTTGTATGTAGAGTCGGTCGAATATCTTCGATAATTCGTTTCTTCAATATTTCTAAAATTTGGTTTGTTGATAGCAGTTTTTAACATAATTTATTCCGGATAACTGGAATATATCCAATATAAACTCATTAAACCCTTCGTCTTCCACACAACAAGCATCGACCGACTATATATAAATACTTACAATATATCGGTTGTCTCGGGTATTCTAGAGGGAATTGCTGCCACATTATTTATGATCTTATAGCCTTTAAGCAAGTATATATTGTAGAAAACCGAACCACTTACAATTCTTCTAAGGCCGAAAGTCCTTCAAAGGCTTGGGGACTGATATCTGTAATTTGGTTGTCGTCCAAATACCTGGAAAAATAAAAATATTCGGTTAATTATGTATATGCTAAAATAAATAATCTTAAACATTTACATCGGACGGTTTTGTTGGAAAAAAATCTTAGAAGAAGATTAAGCTATTTATATTTCATGGAAAGAAACCTTTAATTATTTTGTCCAACAAAAATCAAACAAATTCACGCAACGATTACACTGGAGATGATAGTATAAAAATGATGGAATTTTTAAAAGCTATTCAGTTGCTTATTTCTATGCTAAAATGCATAATTTAAAACAACATTTACATCGGATGGTTTAGCTTGAAAATAATGTTACAAGCAGATTAAGTTATTTATATTTAGTGGAGATAAAGCTTAAATTACTTTGATGGACTTTTTAATCGACTCGATATTCGTCGTGTTTGGTGACATGATGCTACAACAGACTACATACAACAGGAACAAACAAACTATGTTCTACTACTTGTTGTTTATAGCAATATTTGTTCTTTCCTCATCTATGACTTATCAGCATATTTATAAATATTGGTTACTGTAACGCAGAGACAAATGTCCCCCAAACGAACAATACAAGTACTAGTGGTATGAATGAAGAATAGTGTGAGAACATAGCAAGAAATAATTAGAGCTCAGTTTTTGACTCTATCATGACTCTATCTCGAAAGATTGTTATTCACATGTGTGTTAAATTGAGTGTTTTTGCGGTTTCCATGGCAACGGCAGGCATTTTGAAATTTCATCCAATTCCGAGCACTTTAAATTTTTCATGTTTTGTGTGGTTTCCGTGGCAACGGCGCCATTTTGAAATGTCTAAGCCACAAATGGTTGTTATTCACCTTTGTGTTAAATTTAGTGTTTCTGCGGTTTCCATGGCAACGGCAGGCATTATGAAATTTATATGCCTCAAAACCATTTATACACATGCCGTACAACATTTGTATTACGTTTCATCCAATTCCTAGCACTTTAAATTTTTCACGTTTTTTTGGGGGGCAACGGCGTCCATTCTGAAATTTCTAAGCCTCAAAATTATTTGTACACATGTCGGACAAAATTCCTGGAAAGTTTCATCCAATTCCGAGCACTTTAAATTTTTCGTGTTTTTTGTGGTTTCCATGGCAACGGTGGCAGTTTTGAAAATTCCGAAAGTAGTCGGCCCATCTACTCATAGTGCTTAACATTCCTGTGAAGTTTCATTGATTTCCATTCAGTAGTCCCCTAGAAATGTGTCGTACAAACTTTTGGCGGAAGAAAGAAAGAAGAAGAAGAAGTAGAATAAGAAGAATAATAATAAGAAACGGAGCAAACACAATATGTCTCCCCAACTTCGTTTGGGGGACATAATAAAAGTAACCTGATACGAAACGATGGTTTTCGCATTTTCGCAGCTTAACAACGTTAAATAATTTCATTTTGCTGTTTCGTGCTTTCGCTTTCATGTTTCCACTTTTATTTTTTGCGCTTTGGTTAGTATGTAATATCGTATTTTCTGTATTTGTATGTAGAGTCGGTCGAAAATCTTCGATAATTCGTTTCTTTAGATATTTCGGAAATTTGATTTGTTGATAGCAGTTCCAAACATTACTTATTCAGGATAACTCGAATTTTTCCAATATAAAATCAACAAATCCTTCCTCTTACAATCTCTGTAATGTTTCGAGTATTTCAGAGGGAATTTCTGCCAAATTTGTCATTGGAGGTTTTATAAGCTTTTAAGGTGGTATATAGCATAGAAATTTAAACCACTTACAATTCTTCTAAGGCCGATAGACCTACAAAAGTTTGAGAACTGATATTGGTAATTTGGTTGCTGTACAAATACCTGGAAAAATAAAAATATTCGGTTAATTATGTATATGCTAAAATAAATAATCTTAAACAACATTTACATCGGACGGTTTTGTTGGAAAAAAAATGTTAGTAGAAGATTAAGCTATTTATATTTCATGGAAAGAAACCTTTAATTATTTTGTTCAACAAAAATCTCACAATTTCACGCAACGATTACATTGGAGATGATATTATAAAAATGATGGATTTTTTAAAGCTATTCAGTTGCTTATTTCTATGCTAAAATGAATAATGTAAAACAACATTTACATAGGATGGTTTTGCTTGAAAATAATGTTACAAGCAGATTAAGTTATTTATACTTAGTGGAGACAAAGCTTAAATTACTTTGATGGACTTTTTAATCGACACGATATTCGTCGTGTTTGGTGACATGATGTTACAACAGACTACATACAACAGGAACAAACAAACTATGTTCTACTACTTGTTGTTTATAACAATATTTTTTCTTTCCTCATCTATGACTTATCAGCATATTTATAAATATTGGTTACTGTAACGCAGAGACAAATGTCCCCCAAACGAACAATACAAGTACTAGTGGTATGAATGAAGAATAGTGTGAGAACATAGCAAGAAATAATTAGAGCTAAATTTTTGACTCTATCATGACTCTATCTCGAAAGGTTGTTATTCACATTTTGCTTAATTGAGTGTTTTTGCGGTTTCTATGTCAACGGCAGGCATTTTGAAATTTCATCCAATTCCAAACACTTTAAATTTTTCGCGTTTTGTGTGGTTTCCGTGACAACGGCGCCATTTTGAAATGTCTAAGCCACAACAGGTTGTTATTGACCTTTGCGTTAAATTGAGTGTTTTTGAGGTTTCAGGCATTTTGAAATTGCCATGCCTCAAAACCATTTATACACATGCCATACAACATTTGTATTACGTTTCATCCAATTCCTAGCAATTTAAATTTTTCACGTTGCTTTGTGGCAACGCTGGACATTCTGAAATTTCTAAGCCTCAAAATTATTTGCACACATGTCGGACAAAATTTCTGGAAAATTTCATCCAATTCCGAGCACTTTAAATTTTTCGTGTTTTTTTTGTGGTTTCCATGGCAACGGTGGCAGTTTTGAAAATTCTGAAAGTAATCTGCACATCTACTCATAGTGCTTAACATTCCTGTGAAGTTTCATTTATTTCCGTTGAGTAGTCCCCGAGAAATGTGTCGGACAAACTTTTGCCGGAAGAAAGAAAGAAGAAGAAGAAGAATAATAAGAAACGGAGCAAACACAATATGTCTCCCCAACTTCGTTTGGGGGACATAATAAAAGTAACCTAACACGAAACGATGGTTTTCGCATTTTCGCAGCTTAACAACGTTAAATAATTTCATTTTGCTGTTTCGTGCTTTCGCTTTCATGTTTCCACTTTTATTTTTTGCGCTTTGGTTAGTATGTGATATCGTATTTTCTGTCTTTGTATGTACAGTCGGTCGAATATCTTCGATAATTCGTTTCTTTAATATTTCTAAAATTGGTTTATTGATAGCAGTTTTCAACATCATTTATTCCGGATAACTGGAATATATCCAATATAAACTCATTAAACCCTTCGTCTTCCACACAGCAAGAATCGACCGACTATATATATAAATACTTACAATATATCGGTTGTCTCAGGCATTCTAGAGGGAATTGCTGCCACATTATTTAAGATCATATAGCCTTTAGGCAAGTATATATTGTAGAAAACCAAACCACTTACAAATATTTTAATGCCGAAAGACATTCAAAGGCTTGGGGACTGATATCTGTAATTTGGTTGTTGTACAAATACCTGGAAAAATAAAAATATTCGGTTAATTATGTATATGCTAAAATAAATAATCTTAAACAACATTTACATCGGACGGCTTTGTTGGGAAACAATGTTAGAAGAAGATTAAGCTATTTATATTTCATGGAAAGAAACCTTTAATTATGTTGTTCAAAAAAAATCTCACAATTTGAAGCAACGATTACACTGGAGATGATATTATAAAAATGATGGATTTTTTAAAGCTATTTAGTTGCTTATTTCTATGCTAAAATACATAATTTAAAACAACATTTACATCAGATGGTTTTGCTTGAAAATAATGTTACAAGCAGATTAAGTTATTTATATTTAGTGGAGACAAAGCTTAAATTACTTTGATGGACTTTTTAATCGACACGATATTCGTCGTGTTTGGTGACATGATATTACAACAGACTACATACAACAGGAACAAACAAACTATGTAATACTACTTGTTGTTTATAACAATATTTCTTCTTTCCTCATCTATGACTTATCAGCATATTTATAAATATTGGTTACTGTAACGCAGAGACAAATGTCCCCCAAACGAACAATACAAGTACTAGTGGTATGAATGTAGAATAGTGTGAGAACATAGCAAGAAATAATTAGAGCCCAGTTTTTGACTCTATCATGACTCTATCTCGAAAGGTTGTTATTCACATGTGTGCTAAATTGAGTGTTTTTGCGGTTTCCATGGCAACGGCAGGCATTTTGAAATTTCATCCAATTCCGAGCACTTTAAATTTTTCACGTTTTGTGTGGTTTCCGTGGCAAAGGCACCATTTTGAAATGTCTAAGCCACAAAATGTTGTTATTCACCTTAGTGTTAAATTGAGTGTTTGTTGCGGTTTCCATGGCAACAGCAGGCATTTTGAAATTTCCATGCCTCAAAACCATTTATACACATGTCATACAACATTTGTGTTCCGTTTTATCCAATTCCTAGCACTTTAAATTTTTCACTTTTTTTGTAGCAACGGCGGCCATTCTGAAATTTCTAAGCCTCAAAATTATTTGTACACATGTCGGACAAAATTTCTGGAAAGTTTCATCCAATTTCGAGCACTTTAAATTTTTCGTGTTTTTTGTGGTTTCCATGGCAACGATGGCAGTTTTGAAAATTCCGAAAGTAGTCTGCACATCTACTTATAGTGCTTACCATTCCTGTGAAGTTTCATTGATTTCCATTCAGTAGTCCCCGAGTAATGTGCCGTACAAACTTTTGGCGAAAGAAAGAAAGAAAGAAAGAAGAAGAATAATAAGAAGAATAATAATAAGAAACGGAGCAAACACAAGATGTCTCCCCAACTTCGTTTGGGGGACATAATAAAAGTAACCTGACACGAAACGATGGTTTTCGCATTTTCGCAGCTTAACAACGTTAAATAATTTCATTTTGCTGTTTCGTGCTTTCGCTTTCATGTTTCCACTTTTATTTTTTGCGCTTTGGTTAGTATGCAATATCGTATTTTCTGTATTTGTATGTAGAATCGGTCGAATATCTTCGATAATTCGTTTCTTCAATATTTCAAAACTTTGGTTTGTTGATAGCAGTTTTCAACATCATTTATTCCGGATAACTGGAATATATCCAATATAAACTCATTAAACCCTTCGTCTTCCACACAACAAGAATCGACCGACTATATATAAATACTTACAATATATCGGTTGTCTCAGGTATTCTAGAGGGAATTGCTGCCACATTATTTAAGATCTTATAGCCTTTAAGCAAGTATATATTGCAGAAAACCAAACCACTTACAATTCTTCTAAGGCCGAGAGACCTTCAAAGGTTTGGGAACTGATATCTGTAATTTGGTTGTCGTCCAAATACCTGGAAAAATAAAAATATTCGGTCAATTATGTATATGCTAAAATAAATAATCTTAAACATTTACATCGGACGGTTTTGTTGGAAAAAAATCTTAGAAGAAGATTAAGCTATTTATATTTCATGGAAAGAAACCTTTAATTATTTTGTTCAACAAAAATCAAACAAATTCACGCAACGATTACACTGGAGATGATATTATAAAAATGATGGAATTTTTAAAGCTATTCAGTTGCTTATTTCTATGCTAAAATGAATAATTTAAAACAACATTTACATCGGATGGTTTAGCTTGAAAATAATGTTACAAGCAGATTAATTTATTTATATTTAGTGGAGACAAAGCTTAAATTACTTTGATGGACTTTTCAATCGACACGATATTCGTCGTGTTTGGTGACATGATGTTACAATAGACTACATACAACAGGAACAAACAAACTATGTTCTACTACTTGTTGTTTATAACAATATTTGTTCTTTCCTCATCTATGACTTATCAGCATATTTATAAATATTGGTTACTGTAACGCAGAGACAAATGTCACCCAAACGAACAATACAGGCACTAGTGGTATGAATGAAGAATAGTGTGAGAACATAGCAAGAAATAATTAGACCTCAGTTTTTCACTCTATCGTGACTCTATCTCGAAAGGTTGTTATTCACATTTGTGTTAAATTGAGTGTTTTTGCGGTTTCCATGGCAACGGCAGGCATTTTGAAATTTCATCCAAATCCGAGCACTTTAAATTTTTCACGCTTTGTGTGGTTTCCGTGGCAACGGCGCCATTTTGAAATGTCTAAGCCACAAAAGGTTGTTTTTCACCATTGTGTTAAATTGAGTGTTTTTGCGGTTTCCATGGCAACTGCAGGCATTTTGAAATGTCCATGCCTCAAAACCATTAATACACATGCCATACAACATTTGTATTACGTTTCATCCAATTCCTAGCTATCGCTCGTGGTAAAATATTTGGCATAAAGGGCCAACCCGTGGTAAAATCAGGATATTTGAAAGCCCCCATGAATTATTTCTTAACTATTTAAACTGGAAACGATAAAATGGATACCTGAGTTTTTAAGTCTAAGGCATGTAAAGTTGGGAACTGTTTGCAACATTTCTATTTAATATGATGTGTAATTTCAGCAAGCTGAAACAAGCGTTAGATATAGATTCAAAACCAGTAACAAGTATTGGCAGTGATAGAGGAAAGAAAACATCTACGTAAAAGTGAAAAATCCATTGTCATTTGAGATATGGATATTTCGTAAAGTCAAGCAATCTTGTGATGACGACCGTAGAATTTTTGTAGCGATGTCTTCAACATAGGAGCTACGTAGCCTTGTTTGACTAGCTTTTGCGTCAGCAGCTGAGCTTTGTCCAGAAAAGGATGTAACACTTAAAATGTGATTAACGATCAACTGCCAACATTAATTTACAATAGACTATGGACAATAGGAAATCACTCTTGAACAAAACAAAAATTTCACTACTACTTCTCGACTTGCGCTTGCAGTCTCAAAAGACCAAATTTTCAAAGACTAGTAAATTGTTTGTTGTCTTTTTTT
>MJUT01045217.1:307777-333987 GCA_002080005.1 Gigantidas platifrons | reverse complement strand
TGTGCTCATACTCTATGTAAACCTTTTACAAAAATATTCAATTATTGTTTGTCACATGGAGTATTTCCATCAAAATGGAAAGTATCAAATGTCTGTCCTGTTTTTAAAAATGGTGATAAACAAAATAAATCAAACTACAGACCCATAGCATTATTATCATCGATATCAAAATGTTTAGAACAAATTGTGTTTAAAAGATTATATGAATTTCTAATAGAGAACAATTTACTAATTGAAAACAACAGTGGCTTTAAAAGAAATGACTCCACTATTAATCTTCTGGTAAGTATGCTTCACAAAATTTACAGTCTATTGATGAAGGTAAGGACACATGTGCTATATTCTTGGATGTATCAAAAGCTTTCGATAAAGTGTGGTATGAAGGTTTATTTTTTAAATTGAAACAATTAGGTTTATGTGGTAATGTATTAAATTGGATCAAAGACTATCTCTCGAATAGATCACAAAAAGTTGTCATTAATGGTAAGTGTTCAAATGTAAAATACACAAGTGCTGGAGTTCCTCAGGGATCTATTTTAGGCCCTTTGCTGTTTTTAGTTTATATTAATGACATTAATATTAATATTGAAAGTGACATAAAGCTCTTTGCTGATGACACGACACTGATAAAAACCCTTGAGGATAATGAGCCATTTGATATTTTAAATAATGATTTAGAGAGATTAAAAAAATGGTCAGCCCAGTGGAGAATTACTTTCAATCCAAATAAAACTGAATTCATGATATTTTCTAATAGAGTATCACCTCAAAATGTATATCCTGCCCTTTATTTAAATAGAGTTAGTCTAAAAGAAGTAGATGAACATAAACATTTAGGTTTAATACTTTCCAAAAATCTATCGTGGCGAAAACATATCACAGAAATATGTAAAAAGGCAAACAAGCGTTTATATGTTATGTTCAGAATGAAAATACTTCTACCTAGAATATGTCTTGAAAAACTGTACAAGACAATAGTCAGACCTATTCTAGATTATGGTGACGTGTTATATGATAATTGTTTAAATTATGAATCTGAATTCTTGGAGAAGGTTCAAAGAAGAGCAGCGATTCTCTCAACGGGTGCTTTTAAAATAACAAAACATAAAGACTTATTAAATGAGCTAGGACTATCCCCACTACATATTCGGCGGAAAATCCATAGGCTTACTTTATTCTACAAAATAAAAAACAAACAGTGTCCAAATTACCTTAGCGAATCTTGCCCACTTGTAAATCATAATACAGAAAATTATAACCTTCGCAGAAAGGACTTCGTTCTACCTTTATATACACGTACAGTTAAATATCAAACCTCCTACTTTCCAGCTACAATTAGAGACTGGAATTTTCTCCCATCGTTTATTAAGGACTCAAATTCTCTGAATAATTTTAAGGAGTTGGTTTATCATCATTTAAATGAATTTAACACAAAAAAGATATACTCTAAAGGCTTCGGTCTAGGAAAAATTAATCACACACGTCTAAGACTTGGTCTAAGTGGCTTAAATGACCATCTTTACAGTTATAATCTTATACCATCACGATTATGTAATAGGTGTAGCCTCAGTAAGCCTGAAACTTCTCAGCACTTTTTTCTTTACTGCGATAAACATGATGAATTGAGAAAAACACTTTTTCACAAGATTAAATCATTGCTCTGTCCAAATGTGAATTTAAATAGTTTCAAAAATGAATTAAACACGTATTTAGTTGAGCTTTTTCTTCAAGGAAGTGATGATTTATCTATGGATGATAACATAGTTATATTTCAGATTGTATATGAATCCATAGCAATAGATTTCTATAAATTGTATGCTTTGCAAATATTTTAAATTGCTATTGAAAATATAATTTGTATTAACTATTATGAGTGATTGAGTGTGAGATAGATTGTTGTATTGTTTGTCTTGTCTTGTATATAATGTTTTGTATCATATGTATGTTGAGGAGACCAACTGTGTAGCCTTCGGCTGTTTGTAATCCTCTATAAATAAATAAAGCATTAAATTAAATTAAATTACTGAACACAACAAGATAATGGCATATGGCGATAGGAATCATAATTCTGTATTTGGTCATGTGCAAAGAATGGGTGAATCAAACCTGTTTTAATAATATCCCAACCTCCCTCATATGATAATTGGATTGCCAACGCTAATTATTGATAAAAATGTTAAAGTAAAAAAACCGCAGATTCGCTTATAATGCTCAAAACATTCAATAAAACCACACACTTTCTTTCTTTTATCTGATTTAATGTCAATAAGTCATAACCATCAAAAGAAATACATGATCTTCGTGTGAGACCAGAATACAAAGGTAATCAATGTAATGGAATTAAATATTGAATTTTCAATTGTAATATAACCTGTTTTTGATTGAATGATTTGTGTTAAGCGCAACCTGTAGCAGTATTTAAGTTATATGTTCTGATTGGCCAATAAAAAGAAATATTTTCCCCTGAAACTACTTGTTCATTTAGAATAAATAAGAATGCTGCATGCAAGATTTTCTTGAAAAGGCTCATTTTGTTCCGTCTAGTCTAACAACATGGCCGCCAGAGATCATGCGATATTTCATTGGTCAAATACAACCAAAACCTTAACTCTGATGCCATTGGGTGAATTCGCACCAAGCTTTCCAGGAATGGTGCTTGGAAATTCTTATTAAAAATAGAATAAAACAACATAATTATGATAGACAATGATTTGTAAAGGCAATGGTTGTTTCTAATTGTAACCGTTAGCATGTGAAATTACTTCAATTACCTGTTTTACTCGATCGTTGTCCTTTTGTCATGTTTCCTTTTGGCCATTGTGTTGTCTGTTCTTCTTCAATTTACGAATTCTGATTACCTTTTTGGTATCTTCAAACTCTTCTTATTGGGACCGTCGTGGTCGTGATCCTATGCTAGTTGGATTCACAACTACCTGTGCAATCTGTGTCGAACACCGTTCATGGCGAGGTATACTCGATACAACATTATGTGATAAAGTTTGTCAGTGTGTTTCTCCAGGTACTCGGTTTCGTCAACCAATAAAACTGACCTCCATGATATAGCTGAACTATTGTTGAAAGTTGCCTTAAACACCATACACCAAGCCTAGGCCAAACCTGTTTCATTTATTTGAATAACGAAAACCTTGAAATTTTATTGGACAAATACAGTTTGATTGAAATAATACAGAAGGTAATATTAACACTTTATTTTTATAGAAAAAATATAACTGAAAATTGCAGCAAGAATACTGATGTCAAGCTTCTTTCTACAGTTATCACCGGACTTTAAACAAGGGCAACATGATATTATAAGTTATTTACGTTCTTATCCGTAGATATGGAGATTGTACACCCTGAAGTAGCCTAGTACACCATGAGGCGCCGCCGAAGGGTGTACAGGCTACTGAAGGGTGTTAAAATCTCCATATCTACAGATAGGAACGTTGATAGCGAATTTATCTCCGGTTATAGTAAAAAATAAGACGTTTTGGACCCCAGTGGCCCACGTAAATGTGACGTTTTCTTTGTTTTCGGAAAGAATAAGTAAAAAATATGAAAGTTTCGTGTGTTTTTTACCCGGCGCAGGGTACTACTTTTGGTAGAACCCTACAATTGATCAAAGTAACAGCTTTATATTCAATATATAGCCAAAATTAACTAAATTTGACGTTGGAGCCCAATGTCGCGAGCTTTAACGTCATATTATATCCGTTTTGAAACTTATACAAAAAATGTAACAATATTTGATTGGTTGAATGTCTAGTTACACCTGTAATATGGCCTATCAACACCCGGGAATATGGGTTTTTATACCCTGGGTTTTAACAAAATCAAAAGTTGCTATAATTTTCCAACCGGGGATAAGCACATGTAGTAGAGTAGGAACTGTTTACCCCCATCGAAGCACCTTACCTCACCAAAGCTCGTCACCCAAAAAATATTTGCATACTATCGATAAATATCACATGTATTTTCTCCTTTCTTTTGCTTTTCGTATATATATATGAGATTTTTTATATGAGATTTATTTGGATGAGGCTAAGAAACAGGGGTACTGCGAGGCTCTGCCGAGCTGTCCCCCAGTTTCGTGCCGAATACAAATAAATCTCATATAAAAAGACATCATACCTATATTGTTTTTATACTGCAATACTATATTTTTTCTCAATGTTTTCTATATATAAAAAAATTAAAATTCGTATTCCCCGTCATGAGCTCCATTTGACAATCAACCACTGGCGTAGTAATCGAAGGATTATTAACAAACTTATTCTTGCGCAGTGCAACATAAACAGACAGCCAAAAGGATAATTATTGGCATTATTGCAATACATTTTATCTAATTGACAACAGTAACAATAACAAATGCAACAAAGGATGATTATTTAACATAAAATTTATAAAAATCGGAAAAGAAACGGGAAAATGTTACAAGGTCACGGTCATCAGCTGATTCATTGTGGCGGGTGTTAATTTCCAACGTAAGCATTGAGATTGTTAATGTTCAAATGTGCGCTATAAAAGATAGAATTTATGCGACTTGACATGTTTGCTAGGGATGAAAACATCGGAGCGGAAATATCTGGCTCTCCCTGGGTACAACTAGACACGGTGGCTGATGCAACGGGGTGAATTGACGACGAACATGACGAAGCTGGCACAACATAGTTTGTTGAAGACGGTAAGCTTTCAGATCTTGTGTTACTTAGGATATTTGAAATTTCACTTTGTTTATTTTCACTGATAGAACTATAACTGTTCACAGAGTTAACATTTTTGTGTCCTGAAATTTGCATGATATCAGTACTTTGCCCCTCATTTTCCCTCAACTTCTGGACAAGATATTTTCTTGCACTGTGATTAGTGATTCTTTTCTTTGGGTCCAATTGCCCCTTTTCTTTCATGATTTTCAGCAACTTGCCTAACTTTTTTACACCGACTTTTTGTCTCAAATACCATAGTGATGATCTAGTGTCCTCCATGGGAATTGTTCGCGGAGCAAATAAAATTGATCTTCTGGATCTGAGAAATTTGATGGGCGCTTGGACACATATATTTCATAAAATTTGATGGGATCTCGGTCCCCAGGATTTTCAAATATCTTGGGTGAAACCTCACGGACATCACTAATATTTGTTCCATTCTAGTTATTGTTTGTCTTTCATTTAGTTCCAGATATTTCACTCCATTTGAATCAGTATTTAATGTTACGTCACCCCATCTGAAATCAAATATATCATACTATGTAATATCATTAATAATATTCTTTATATAATCATGTAGATAGAGGGCATTTAGAGAAAAAATATGAAAAGTTATTTCATTTATATTACTTTGTTTTGTTTGTCTGTTTTTGTGATTGTATGGACGTCATCTTATGTAAATTATTTATACATCGTTAGATAGTTCATTTTTCAAAACGTGTATGTATGTTGCAAAATATAAAGGGATTTTTTTTTTAAATATTACATGTTCATTTGTTTTTTCCCTGTACAAATGAGTTTGTAAGCATTCAGGGGCCCTAAGTAAGATACACTGGGCTACTTATGTTATTATAAATCAGGAGTTTGTACAATAAACTGTATGTTTTATTTAAAACAAAATAATAATAATACTCGTATGATTTTTAGGAGCCACAACAAGCAGATATTCGACCAATACTTAAACAGGAGATTTATTAATGTGTCATCATACATTCATCATGTTCATTAAGAATGGATGTGCATGTTCAGTGTAACATAAACATCAAATATTGGAATTTAATAGTTCGTATATATTCTGCCTATGAGCAAACTCAGGAACATATAATGGAGTCGGATCTTTTTCTTAATGTAATTCTATGATTTTGATGAGAATTGTACATTTGTGGATATGGATTGACAATTTAGGTATGCTTTTATTGTGTTTCGTTGGATCAAGCAGATTTCAGCATGTCATTGACTATTTCATATGTACATGTACTAGTAATAATTCGAATCATGCACAAAGCTTTACTAAAAAAAAAAAACATCATACCGGTAGATGATAGCAACATTCAATTTTAAGTCAATTTATTCCGTCCAAAATGAAGCGGAGTCTGCAGTGGAGACAAAATAAAGCTGGGCAAGATTACAAACCTTAGATTATAATGCTCTGAAGCACCTCGTAATCCAAACTGGATACAGTTGTTCATCCACACAGTGTTTAGAAGCGATTCTGGGTTGCTGTCCCCAAGTAAACCTTTTTCATACAACATGTTGATTTCATTGTCAGTTATTGGCTGTGATCGCTTAGGTTTATTCCCTTTCCCTTTCTGTTTACGAACCTTTTGCTTTGCATTCAAAGTTTGACGCGTTAAGTTAAATGAATCATCATTTTTGTTCCCCATGATACTATGGCCATATTTGTGACGCCTCAAATGTCTGTCAATGCTACTGACATACCCCCTCGATGTTGATGGTTCATACTCTGTTCCGTCCCTTTTCCTTACAGTCAGGAGGAAGTTAGCTATCAACGGGTCGAACCCACTATATTGGATATTGTGAATGTCTCTGGTTTCCTTTTTGAATGTAAGGAATCTTTTGAACAATATTATATCATAGAATGATGTTTGGCAGTATTTTTGTTTTGTTGTTGGTCTACAAGGTTCAAGACTTCAATTTCATCCATATTGAGGAAATTTTGTGTCAAATTGTCAAGAAGCTACGTTATAATAGTTAACGTCATATTAAAGTTAGATGAAAGTCATAAACAAACGACAATAGATATAAAGAGACAACATTGACGAACAAAAAGGTGGGGTAGGGAGGGCGGGGGGAGTTAGAAAATACATATATATATTTACGCAATTAAATATGTATAGTCCAATTGTTGATGAAGTCCTAAAGGGGAAAACGTTTTCAATTTCTTTTTATCCAAAACGACTCTTTTACTTTTCTATAAGTGTCCTCTCCAAAAACGTTTCAATACCAATTGCCATAAAGTCGTTTGCGCTGTGGTTTTCACTGTAGAAATGTTCTGCTACATCATCATGTTTTCTTGTCCTAATCATAGAAAAGTTCAGCAACATACGTTGATAAAATTTGTCATCCGTTTGTCCCACATACATCGTTTTACAACATTTTTTGCATCTCACGGAGTAGATTAGGTTTGAAGTTTTACAATTGATGTAGCCTTTTACTTTGTACTCTTTGCCCTCTGTTCCGAAAAATATATCGCTTCTGATGATATAGTTACAAAGAGCAAGGTTCACTTCTTGAACTCCCTCATTTCACTGAAAAGATAGAATGGTATAATTACCACTCACTAAATAGTCAGGTGACAAAATGTGACGTATTGAAAATCTTGAACTCCCTCATTTTACTGTAAAGATAGGATGGTATAATTGTCACCTTGTAAAGTGTGACGCATTTGAGAATGTTAAGGATTATCGTTAATAAAAGGTGGTGAGCACAAATCCTTAACTTTGTGACAGTAGTAAAGTTTCGTTAACTATAAACACTGTGAAAGAAAATATACATAAAAAACTATTGTTTTTCGTTAATACCGTCCAGTTGTAAAACATGGGAGTTCTTTAATCCAAAATATTTCCCGATTGTTACGTTGAAAATCACTCCACAGACAGTTCTGTTCAATGACGAGGATTTTCATTCTGTTAAAATCATCGAGACTGTGGTCAGACATTCCGAAGTGCTGGCTCACAGGAAGTAACGGCTATTTTGTAAGGCCACTCCCGTGTCCATTCAGTCGTTAATGGAAGGGCTGCTTAGACTCGCCAACGTATTGGAGGCCACAAACTGAACACTCAAGAATGTAAATAGCATTTGCACTCTTGCAATTAACAATACAAAATAGTTTGTACTGTTTTCCGGTGACCTTACTAGTATATGATGACGAGTGTTGCATATGTCTACAACATTTGCAGCGTTTGTCTCCACAGGAGTGACTCTTGCCTATAGTTGTGTTAGGCTTTGAAGTTTCTCAGACTGTGTGGTTGTTTGAAGGCAACCATGGGAGTTTTGAATTTTTTTTGACGGATGTTCAATGCTCACGAATGGTGTAGATGCTGGTTCTCAGACAGGGATGGTATGTGAGGACACAAGGGGTTGTTTTACATTTGTGTTGTTCTTTATACTGAAGTAATCCGCTCCTGGAGATGTTATGAGCTTTATTAAAAAAAAATTTGATAATGCTTTGTTTATAACCCCTTCTTTTCAAATGATTTTTAAGTTGACCCAATCGTTTTTTCAAAGATTTATCAATGGAGCAAATTCGCCTGATTCTAAGAGCTTGTATGCTCTTAGTCACATGAGGAGGATGACAGCTGCTAGGCAAAATGTATTGATAGGTGTCGGTAGGTTTGGAGTATAAATCTGTGGATAGTTCACCTTCCGATAAAGAGCTAGAAGTGTCAAGGAAGGAAATGGTAGTGTTAGATATTTCATGAGTGAACTTGATAGAGGGATGTAGGTTATTAGCACGTGAAAGAAAGTTCTGTAATTATTCATCACTCTGAGTCCACTTCATATCCACATCATCTATAAATCTGTACCAAAAAAAGCGGTCTTTCAATAGACGATTTGAGCAGTTGTTTTTCAAATTTTCCCATAAATATATTAGCATAAGATGGAGCCATTTTTGTGCCCATAGCTGTGCCATTTATTTGCAAGTAATGGTCTCCATTAAAAGTAAAGTTGTTCCTTTTAAGCAACATCGTGAGCAGTGTAACCAAGCAGTCGGTCGGTGGAACTTTAACCGAACGAGGTTCCCAAATTTCCTTACAGGCTTCGATACCAGATTCACGTAGTCTTCTGCGACCCGAAATTTTGATGTTTGCTAAGCCAGGTGCAATGTAATCATCCGTTATCATACCGTTCCGTAGCTGAATAAGGCACAAAGGTCTGTCTTGACGTTGTGACATCACACATGGCCTGCCGCTTTGGGGTCTGTCATTAGTCCTACCTGTTTGTCGAAGACGAATCATTAGCCTTGAAATGGTTATTCTAGACACATTAAAGTGGTGTGCAACAGCCTTATGTGTCATTCTAGCCTGACCCATACCCACTGCTGGCTCACGGTCATTTTGACGGAGCCGTGGCTTAGACGTTCATGTGAAAATTGAAATTTTCAGAATTGCACGTTGTAAATTTTTGTTGACAGCACAATTAATGACCGCAAGTGATTTAAATGCCAAATTCGATCACGAAACTCGATCATGGGACTGACAATTAACTTTCTGAATTTTTCCGTAACGGAATTGGATGTTATAGTTTGTTTTGTGCGGATAAACGAGTTTCACGCCAACATTGACGTAACTCATAATAAGCAATTCTTATCGTTTCTTTTGTTAACTAGTATTAATGACTGCTTTACAGTAACTATGATGTAAAATAATTATCAATTCTGCAATAAATAAAATGCATGCATACAACTGAAAAGGCATTCTGAAACAACAGTCCGCGGATAGACATGTCGCCTCGCTCGGACACATTATCCTGATTCTGAGCTAACCGCTGCGTGATAAGCGGAGAAGCAACAACACCCAATATCTATTGCACTCCATGTGAGTACATCTAATATCAAACAACCGATTCGGTTTGACTATAACAGAGTTATGACAAAATGTCTACAATTCTAATAATATCAACAAACCGAATCACTACCTATTAACCAGAAATCACTGAACGCAACAAGATCATGGCATATTACGATATGTAGATATCGGTTCTGTATTTGACCAGGAACAACGAGTGGTTGGGTTTAACTAGTTAATAAAATCCCTACCGTTTTCATCTTATAATTTGATTTCCAACGGAAAATAGAGATACAATGTTAAAAGTAAAACAACCAGGGATTCGCTCCCACTAAGCAAATTCAATAATACCACACATTATCTTTTATCTGATTAAATATCAATAAGTCATAAACATCAAAGGAAATAAAGGATCTTCTAGTGAGACCAAAATACAAAGGTCATCAATTTGTTGGAACTAAATATTGAATTTTTAATAGTATCATGACCTCATTTGATTGATTTGTGTCTGACGCCACCATTAGCAGAATTTCATTTATATGTTCTGATTGACCAACTAAAATAATTTGTTTTACCCTGAAACTGATTGTGCATTTGGAATGAATAAAAATGATATATGCAAGATCCTCTAGCAAAAGGTTATATTGTTCTGATCGGTTCTTCTTTGACTTACGGATTCTAATTACCACTTTGGTATCTTCAAACTCGTCTTATTGGGGACTGTCGTGATCGTAATCGTATGGTAGTAGGATTTACAACTACCTGTGCAATCAGTGTCTATCACCACCAACGTTTTGAGTTCCAACCGCGTGGCGAACATAATGTGATAAAGTTCATTTATTTGGATAAGAAAGAGTGAGTAATTGTTGCTTAACGCCGATTGAGCAATTTTCCGGCTATGTCATTGCGAGAACAACTTAATTTTAAATGGGATTATAATAAGTTCCGCCGTGTTCTAGACCAGAACGATGAGTTGGGTTTTTATAGCGCCAGCTCACTGACACAACAGTCTGCGGGTACACATGCAGCACCACCCGGACACATTATTCTGATTCCGATCCAACCAGTCTTACTCGTTGATGTTTCGTGTTTAGCTGAGAAGCAAACATACCAATTTAATAGTCTTTGATTTGACCCCACCGAGGATCAAACCCAAGATATACCACACTGGAGGAGAGGAAAATAAAACACTCTGATTGAACAAATACAGTTTGGTTCAAATAATAATGAAGTAATACAAAAGTTAATTTAAGCACTTTTTGATAAAAACAAAAATCTGGCTGAAAATTGGAGTACAAACACTGAACATATATTGATGTCAAACATCTCAATTTCCTTGCCTCTTTCGTCACTTACGACCATATTTTTAACAAGAGCAACATGAATTGGACCTTTAGTGGAGCATGAACTGTTCGAAACAACAAATCTCACGTCGGTTTCTTTGTGGTGTTCGCGTTGCTAAATCTTTAGTTTCTGCATAGCGTTATGTAGATCATTGTCTGTCTTTGTTGTCTTCCTTTTTGGCCATTGATGTTTTGAAACTTCTTACTCATTTTTATTTTGAAAGGTGGTAATGCAATTGGAACACATATTTTACAGATACAGTTTTATTGAAATATATACAAAATTAAGCATATAAAGGAGGGGATATGTTGTTCATTAAATCTTGTCGCCATAGTACAATAATTAGTTCTCAGAGATGCAAAGTGTGTAAACAATGAATAACC
Source organism: Gigantidas platifrons (assembly GCA_002080005.1). Taxonomy (NCBI): domain Eukaryota; kingdom Metazoa; phylum Mollusca; class Bivalvia; order Mytilida; family Modiolidae; genus Gigantidas; species Gigantidas platifrons. Next base: position 322,746 of record MJUT01045217.1, on the reverse strand, counting down.
TGATACTATAGTTTGTAGCAAGCAATTTTGGCGGATTTAAAAATACCGAATTTTCAGTTCCAAAAATGCGTGGCAAAAAAACAAAAAACAAAAACAAAAACAAAAACATCCCAACTATGGGGTGAAAGACACCCCTTAATAGTTAAATGGTTGGTACATAGTCCTGATATCAATTTTGAAGTAAAATGCTTCCTATTTTGATCCCTCCTTCCTCAGGCTTAATTTGAAATACAATTTCGAAGACGAAACCAACGGTCAGATAAATGTTCATGTCCCCTCTATTTATAAATAAACAAAATCTGACTGCGTAAGATAACGACACAATGTCATAAAAAGGTTCGAACCCTTTTGTAAAAAACTCTTTGTTTCTTCAGTGCAAAGTAAAAAACAGATATATTAATTATGTTTGTCCATTAACAAAATAAACATCAACTGTCTAGTTCTTCTGATCATTTTAAACAATACTCAACAGTAATGTATTTAATGATGATGATAAGCAACAAAACAATGGGAGATGGAGATCAAATGTTAATATGTTAAAACATGAATGACGTCTAGGAAATGACCCATCGTCCTTATAACTCTACAAACAAGCAACATTCTAACGAAGAAGGACACAGCGAAAACAGACACACATTATGTATAGCAATACATGTTTCTTCAATGCAAAATAAAAACGACAAAACTAGGAGTATAAAAATGGAGTGTAATTTTATAATAAGAATTTGGAAAATTTTCAAAGACATGTTTTTATTGGAAAATCAAAAAATAATTCAACCAAAGGTATAATCATTGATTATAGAGCCTTTCCGTTAATGAACTTACGATAGCAAGCAAAAACTACACAAAGACACTAAAGTAGTGTAGGAGAGATGTAAAGATTTTATGAACTATATATACAATAAAATCTAATTAAATTAGAGGGGGATGTTTATTATATTTAGTCGTTAGTGTAACATAAGATCAAACAAATATATAATATTAATAATATATATCGAAAAAGTTAGTAAATTATGTCTGTAAAATACAATGTTGAAATTCAAGATTTAAAGAGGAACCAATCTATAAACTATTTGTTGTTCCCAATTGTAAACTAATGAATCAATGTGTAGATGTTGGGGTTTCTTGTTTCATCTTAAAATCACAATTAGTGTATTTATAGCTACTGATAAAAAGGTAAAGTACCGCAAAAACATACTATAATACTTCCTTCACTTTTCAAAAATAAATAAAATACAAACACTTTTATTTATGTACAGTTGAACCTCATGGCGTATATTACTTCAATCAAAAACTCTATAAAAAAGTTGTATAGTTCACGCCTTGCATTCTAAGGCAGCCTAATAGAAGCAAGTTGAATGGTCTGTAACAATATAACAATACCATTTACATATCAGTAAAGGGTAATATAACCTAGATAATGTTCAGGTTATTCAATTAATTCATTGTAAGTCAACTGATATGTAAACATATATTACAATAGCATGTATATATCAGTAAGGGCTGTATAACATGCATGAATATTAGGATTATGTTATTCATGAGCATGCATACACATGTACAACACCTGATTTGATATCAGCCATACAAAGTTTGTCACCACTTTGGTTGAAAAAGATCGACAAAGGTCCATTGACTCCATCCCTCTCGTTCAATACTACACACTCCACTGTACCATTTGAATATAGTCGTTGTATTGTGTTTGTATTATTCCCAGCAACATAAACGTTTCCATTACGGTCGATTACTATGTTCTTGTGATTATCTTCATTTGGTATTTTATGCGAAACAACTTCGGTTCCATCCCATAGGACACATTTGATTGAACTCACGGTAAAATAATATATCTGGTTATTGTAGCCTACATTGAGGTACTGTGTAATATATCGTGTTGATAATGTTATTGTCCTTAGATATGTCCCTTCTATATCTAAACAATGAATCCCCCCTTTGTCACCAACAATGATGTTGTCACTGGTAGATGCTGTACCACATATATTGGTAGAATTCGATATATTTATAATGTTATCATCTCACGTAAATGTTTGTAGATTGATGAACTGCATCTTCATATTTCCCTTTGCAAACGTCACGACGGCTCTGTGTGTTCTGGGTATTATGGCTATGTCCCATGGTGGAGACTTCAAGTTAATATTCTTCATGCATTTTCCACTGGAGTAGTAAACAGACACATTGAGATTACACAGAAGTAAATGATTGTCCTCAGTAACAACCATACCTGTAATAACTGATCTTTTTACTTTCAAACGATTCTCAAGTTTAAATGTTGACATTGTGATGGTTTTATCTTGTACAAACTGGGCTTGTTGGTCTCTTAGTGTCTTGTGAGTTATGGTGTGGTCAGTTATCTTGTTAACTGTCACGTCTCCAAATGTTTTAATGGAAGGCAATAAATCATTTGATTTATCGAAGGAGAGCGTAACTCGTTTCAGTTGTGATGTCGTTGTTTGTAATTCGTTGTCTGCTTGATATATGTATTTATCTATTTTACGGCATAGAAGGAAGGTTTGTTTTTCTGATCCATGTTCAACATAAACAACATTTCCCTGAGATATGATTCAGCCTCTTCTGTGGCCTCTAACACTTTGGAAATTTCATCTTGTTGAAGTTTTGTGTTTTCTTGAACTAGTATATCTAACTTTTTGGTCAGCCCCTTTTCCATCTGGTTAAGTCTCTTTAATTTTCTTAGCGTTTTCTTTTATTCTTTGCTTGTCATCTTTTATACCATTCACATTATCTTCTCTACATTTCTATATACTCTTGTATGTTTGACTAATGCTAGTCAACTGTTGTTGGCAATCAAAAAATAGTTGCGATTGCTTGGTACGGTTTGACGCTGAATCCAGAGACACCGTATTGACACATGCTCTGTCTGTTTTAGCAAGACAATCTCGACAGCATAGTTCATCACAGAAATACTCTATTTGATAATTTTTATGTTGTACACAATTGAGGCTAGGCTTTTTCAATAGTGATCTTTTCAGCTTTAAATCAACCACATGGTGATGTCTTGCCATCTTCAAAGCTTTATGGCATTCCGTGCATTCAGAGCATAGTTCTTGCTCGCATTCCATACACCAGCTCACAGATGTTGTAGTTATATGACGACTCTGGCAAGGGTCACAAATCGTAGCAGTTGCCATGGTAAATTCTATAATTATAAAATAAAAGATTACCTTGGCAACATAGTAATATTTTCTCTAACACAAATTTAGAAAATCAGAAATTATTATCCATGGCTCAAGACGACGGATGTAATACCATGTCACAAAATAAGCTCTTTAGAACCAGATATCTTTGGCGAAATGTCGTCTTTTGAAAGGGAACTGGCGGAACATTCTTTACCTGTATGTTATTCATTTCAAGGCAGAATTAAAATTATAACTTGATACAGTAATCGGCTGGACTTTAGATAACATACATATAAAGAATAAGTGTAAGCACAGATCTATGTCTCGCCAGTCCACTGTATATTCTCTGTTTGAAATTTTGGCCAAAAACAATTTAAATCAATGCACACTGAATCTGAAATTAAGGTAAGGTGACACATTAATTAATATGCACTCGTGCCTTTCATCAGCAATGTGTGGAATCAATTTTGTGAACCTAGTTGTTTGGTGATGGTAAAAGTCACATAATTACGATTTCTTTACGACATAAGGTAGACCATGACAATAAGGCCAATGTCAGGTGACCAATGTCTTGCTTATATTTTCTCACAATGATCAATGGAGGAACCAAGTATGATGAGCCTAGGTTGTATGGCAATAGACAAACTGACCTAAACATGGAAATTTGGCATAAATTGAACAATGTCAGCAATGTGAGGCACACACATGAATAACATATACACACCATTATCGATGTATGTACTATATATGGTGAGTCTATGTTGAATGGTAATAGAACAACTGGCATAACTCCGAAAACGCGACATAAATTTAACAACTTCAGTAAAGGTAGACCTACCTTGAAAATGAGGTAAAATTCAGGTGACAACTGTCTGGTTGACATGTGCCCTCCATCAACAATGTGTGGGAAAACTATGGTGAACCTAGGTGGTATATTAATCGAATTACAAAAACTTGAATTTGCTCACACATAAATAAGAGGAACAACTCGGAAACGATAAAGGTCAAATACGTTAAAGTCAGTCGTCTCTTGTACTGCATCAAAAACAAGCAGTTCTTAATATGAATACTGTCAACGTTTTCCAATTTCGACCAATCAAAGGTCATGGGTGCCATCTTGGATGTATGGTCAGTTCATCGGACACAATTTAGAAGACGACAATCCAAGGCGTATCACATCCAAGTTTGGTCCAACTCGGAACATACAGGCGGAAGTTGTGTTTGTCACAAGAGGCTTAAGAATGTGACACTTTGGTGAGCATATAGGCTGAAGTTGTGTTTGTCACAAGGAGCTGATGATGTAATGGAAACATGTGACACTTGGGTGAACATATATGCAGAAGTTGTGTTTGTCACAGGGTGCTGGGGATATAATAAAACATGTGCTTGAGTGAACTTATGGGTGGAAGTTGTATTTGTCACAGTGGGCTGTGGATAGGTCAACATGTGACACTTGCATGAGCATACAGGCGGAAGTTGTGTTTGTCACAGGGATTTGGGGGTATAATGGAAACATGTGACACTTAAGATAACGTATGGGCGGAAGTTGTGTTTGTCACAGGGAGACTCGGGATATAATGGACCCTTGTAATGGGCCCTTAACAAATGAATCCTAGCGAATATTGGCTCATCAGGATCAGATATATAGTTGAAAGGATATTGATAGCATTTTATAGTACATTTTGTGAACGTGCGGATGACACGTGCGTTGTATATTCTTTTATTTCTTAACTTTACTGTTTCTTGTCTTTTATCTCTAGCTTCTAATTAAACAAAATTAATTTAAAATATATTTATCACAAACCTGTTAATATTCGTGTGAATCTCGCCCAACCATAATAACAATCTGGTCATGTCCCCTGTGTTATTTTACATCAGGCAGTACAGTAGCATTATTTGCTTTTATACCTGGCTGATTTTTAACAATATAACGTGTATTTTCAAATACAATATTGTAAAGGGGTCGTGTTTTTACCTTTCAACATTGTAAAAATACTGATCCTCTAAATGTGAAAATTGATGTTATTTTTTTTCAATTTTCACTCAAGATTCTCCCCTAAAGATCTAGAAAATTATCTACTATCTGACGTTTCATTAAAATAAGACAGTTGTGACTGAAATATTTAAGAAAAAGTCTACCAATTAGCATTCGTGTACTGATCATATTTTAAAAACATAATTTTAAATTCATATACATTATTGCCTCAGAAGTATACAACACCCATTTTATAATACTTGAATAACTTCTAAAAATGTACCCTCCTAAAATGAGGTAGATCATGTGTTCGAGTCCCGGTCGAGTCAAATCAAAGATTCTTACAATAGATATTTATTGCTTGTAAGCTAAGCACGCAGCATTAAGGAGAAAGAGGAAAGACTGGTTGGCTCGGAATCTGTATAATGTACCCGAGTGGAGCGACACTACATGTCTACAAGCAGACTGATGTTTCAGTGAGCTAGCACTATAAACATTCAACTAAGGGTGGTGGTATAGTACAAAGCAGATATCATTATAATGTCATCGAAAACAACATGCCTTAGCCATGACATAGCTGACAAATTGCACATTTTGTGTTTAGCATCCCTGACTCACTCACTCACTCACTCACTCACTCACTCACTCACTCGATCTATAAAAAGTAATTTTAGGTCCTTTTGGTCGATCTTTTGTTAGTTATTTTTCATTAGATTTTCAGCCAAGGGAACAATAAAAAATAGAAATAAAGAGCTTCATTGCTGCGATACGTCGTTCAACACCTTTAAAACGAAAGTCTGCTGGTTTTGCTTGATGAAAAGAAATATTCAACTACAACCAGCTGCCTTTAGAACGGGGGTGGGTAGCGTGCTTGGAGAGTGCACACTAAAGACGTCTTTTGCAGATTTAGAAAAAAACGTGTAGGCGTATTGTAGTCGCTACTGTTTCTGTACGTCCCTACCTAACTCTCCATACTTTTTCGTCCCTACCTAACCCTCCATACTTTTTCGTCACTACCTAACTCTCCATACTTTTTCATCCCTACCTAACTCTCCATACTTTTTCGTCACTACCTAACTCTCCATACTTTTTCATCCCTACCTAACTCTCCATACTTTTTCGTCACTACCTAACCCTCCATACTTTTTCGTCCCTACCTAACTCTCCATACTTTTTCGGACACACCTAACACTCCATGCTTTTTCAGTTGCAGTCAAAAGTCTTTGACCATGTTGACCCATCCCTTCCCTCATTTCTATATAGTTTTTTTTATATATTATTGAACTTGTTCTCATCCTGAATATAGCTGAAATACTGCTCGCTGGACGTTAAACAATAATCAATCATCAGTTAAGCAATCAACCAATTCAGAGGGTAGTAAACGAGGACCAGATGTTTAGAGAATGCCACGTTCCTTGCAAGTAAAAAAGAAACCTGATAACATTTTTACTATCACTTGGTCGATATCTCTGCTCGTGAATTATGAATCCCAGAGGTTATCATCTACTCAGTAGTCAATGCTTCAGCGTCGATATCTCTGCTCGTGAATTATGAATCCCAGAGGTTATCATCTACTCAGTAGTCAGTGCGTCAGCACAGAATGTTTAATAAGATACATTTATTTGAAATTTACAGTTACTATTGAAACTAAGGTCAATTTCCCTCACGCATAGGTGGCCTTCGCCCATTTTGGCTATCGGATCTACGACTTCCGGCTTACTTGCTCCCAGAGACTTATATATTTTTGGGCTTTCCATCTTTTGACAATGAGCGTACACGATGAATTAATTCATAGAATGCGTCGTGTGCACTAAATTAGATATTTACGTTTTCTAAACTCCTAATAAATAACAACTTGTTAGATGTGGTCATTGTGGCCCATTGCAAGGCAAAATAATGCGACCGTTTAATAGTCGTAATGATAGACATTCGTCAGTAAGCCAATCCCAGTGCTCCCCTTTTACCTACACGATTTTCTGTTTCTATGCGTGTCCTCTTGTACTTCTGTTTTTACGATGAACACCTCATTAATATGTATACTACAGAAAAAGGATGAAAAAATGCACAGCAATAATTTTTGTCGAGAAATACACGGTACAAGGGGAATAACGCTTGATGAAATGAAATTTGAAGCTATTTTGAGACATTTTATCAAACAAATCTATATATCTATAGGACATCATTTGAAGCATTTGATTGTTTTTTGTCAGGTTTTAAAAGAAAAGATTATAAGTCTCTAAGAATCATTATATCAATTATAGGAATAAAAACACCACCCACCCCCACAATAGAACGAAGAAAGGGTCAGACAAACAACAATAAACGTTGACAATCACAGAAAAATCAAATTGAGCAACAGTAACCTTTCCAATGGGTCCCTAACGAGGACTCCTAGCAAATACTGGTTCATCAGGATCAGCTGTACAGTTGTCTAATACATGAAAGGAGAATGATGGCACTTTGTAGCACATTTTTTGAACTGGCGGATGACACCTGCGTTGTATATTTGTTTACTTCTTAACTTAACGTGTATTTTTTTCTTTTAGCTTCATCTTCTAATTAAACAAATATATATTTATCACAAACCTGTTAATATCTGTGTGAATCTCGTCCAACTATCTTAACAATCTGACGTCCCCTGTGTTATTTTATATCAGGAAGTACAGCAACACTATTTTTTTCATACCTGGCTGGTTTTTAACAGGATATCGTGTATTTTCAAATACAATATTGTAAAGTGGTCGTGTTTTTGCCTTTCAACATTGTAATAGTACTGACTTTCTAGCGGCGAAAATTGATATGTTATTTTTTATTTTCATTCAAGATTCTTTCCTAAAGATCTAGATAATAATTACCTATCTGACGTTTCATTAGAATGACACAGTTGTGACTGAAATATTCATACAAATCTACCAATGAGAATTCGTGCACATCTTATATTTTATCAACACAGTTTAAAATACATATACATTATTAACAGCGAAGAATACAAGCCCCATTTTATAATAATTGAATAACTTCTAAAAATGTACTCGCCTAAAATGTGATAGATCATGTGTTCGAGCCCCAGTCGGGTCAAACGAAATATTCTTAGAATTGGTATTTGTTGCTTCTCCGCTATGCATGCAGCATTAAAGAGAAATAGCAAAGACGTGTTGCATCGGAATCGGGATAATTTACCTGAGAGATGGACACGACATGTCTTCCAGCTGACTATTGTTTCAGTGAGCTAGTACTATAAAAATATAAAAATACATTTAAGGAAGTTAGTATCTTACAAAGCAGATATCATTCTCATCTCATCGAAAGCAACATGTTTAAGCCACGATAAAGCTTACATATTGCTCATTTGGCGTTAAAAAGCATTCACTCACTCACTCGCTTTACAAAAAGTCAATTTAGCCCTTAGAACGAGTAGTGTGCATCATGCCTGAAGGGTGCCACGTTCTCTGTACGCTAAAACAATATTTTGCAGATTTCGAAAATGTGTAGGCTTATTGTAGCCGCTACAACAAAAACTTTTTCTTGTCGTCCCTACCTAACTCTCCATACTTTTTCAATTGCAGTCGAAAGTCGTTGACCCGGTTGACACACCCCTCCATCATTTCTAAATAGTTTTTATACAATGATTGAAATTGTTCTCGTCCTGAATATAGCTGTAATATTACTTACTGAACGTTACGCAATAATCAAATAATAATGTGACGCTCCTTCCAAGTAAAAGAAAACCCACATCAAAATGTTACTATCTCGATATCTCTGTTGGTAAACTATTAATCCGAGCGGGTATCATCCACAAATTAGTCAGTGCCTGGACACTGACACGATTTATTATGCATATTTATGTTTGAAGTTTACAGTTCCTTAATGATGTAAAAACTAAGGTCAACCTTCCTCAGGTATAGGTAACCTCAGGACATTCGGTTTACTTCCTCCCAAAGGCTTTTATATATATTTTTTGGTTTTCCAATCTTTTGTGCGTACACGATGAATGCAATTCCAGACATGAGTCGTGTGCACTAAATACGGTTGTTTCGAATCATTTCCATTCGGTCAAAATTTTGTTATTTTCATTCGTCAGATCACGTGATTTCGATGGAATACCTGGCACTTAACTTCCGGTGTCAATGTACACAACAAAAACTCCAATCGATATGTGCCGTTTTAACGTTCGATCAGCAACTTAAAAAAATCCTAACATATTCTGTAAAAGACAGAGATATCAATTAATTATTTAATTTGTATGAAAGACTTCAATGCAGAGAGAAATACTTCTTTAAAGGAAAACGATCTGCCTTTATGTGTATATTTTTTTTATATCAGACAGATAGTGGGGTACCGAACACCAGTATTTATTCAGCGGTTTCCTTGGCGTCTCCATATTACAATTACTTATAATCTACCGCATCTACGACTATGCTATGCTGACGTTGTCACAGTAATAGCGTAAACACAGGAAGTCGCCTGCCGATTTGCTCAGACGTCAAGACACGAAAAAGACGGAACGTGTTCGGAATTTACATGATTCGAAACAACCGTATTAGATATTTACGTTTGTTTTACTCTTAATAAATAAGATCTTATTAGAAATGGCATTGTGGCCCGTCAAGGCAAAATTATCCGACCGTTTAGTAATTGTAATGATACACATTCGTCAGTAAGCCAATCACAGTGCTCTCCTTTTACCTGCATGACTTCTGCTTTGCATACTTGTTCTTTTCTACTGCTGATTTAATGTTAAGAACATCATTAATAAGAATACTACAGAATAACGATGAACAAATGTACAGAGAAAAACACGGTACACGGGATATAATGCTTGATGAAATTTGAAGCAATTTTGAGACATTTTATTAAGCAAATCAATATATCGTTAGGACATCATTTCAAGCATGCAATTATTTTCACATTTTAAAAGACAAGATTCTAAGACTATAAAAATCATTCTAATGTACTTTTTTAATATCCCTGGTTTGTGATTGGATAAAGCTGTAATTTTCATTGCATCAATTCCACGATAGAAAATCATGATATATTTTAGATGATTGCCGCTTCCGTCATCTTGTCAACAATGTAGCAATACATATGATTACATTTGAATGGAGATAACTGAATTGTATTTGAATAATTCACGGCATCGATTGTCGATTTAATGGTGTCATTTTCACCAATTCCACAGTTGAAATAGCATGAAATATTTTTCTACATTTTAGCCGATTACCGCTTATGTCATCCTGTCAATAATACGGAAATATACATATATGATGTATGTGTATGTATGTCTATCCTACATATGATTACATTAGAATTTTCACGGCATCAATTATCGATTTAATGGTCGCAAATATCCGTTTACTGGCTCCGCTAACGTGTCGCCAGTAAACTCAGTTAGCGACCATCAACTATGCAATTGATGCCGTGAAATTTTCAAATACAATACAGTTATCTCCTAATTATATCAATATAGGAATACAAACAAATGCCCCCCCCCAACAACAACAAAAAAAGACAAGGGGTGGGGGATAGGAGTGTCAGACGAACAATAATCAAGATTGACAAACACAGAAAATTAAAATGTCGCAACAATGATTTATTGCAAACAATTAAGTAGAAACATTGTTATTTTTATTGATTTTTCATAAACTGGAAGAATATTGATTTTCTCTTTAGTACAACATCAAAATGGTGAATAAATGTTCCTATGTACGGTTACAACGAATTGTTTTCTTATGCTATTCAACTCTTTGATTTCTTTTTAACCACATTTATACTGTGTGGAGGAGCGAGGCACCGTTCCATCAAAAACAGCACGACTTTGTGTAAATCTAATTTCTAAAGTACATTATTATTTTATCTGGGATCTGTTCAAGCGAATTTATTCCAAATACATTTCAGAGAGGAATATCCCAAAAAGTCTGTGACAAGCCGTTATCAAAGGTTCTTACCCATTTAATGAAGATGTTACTATTTAAAACTATTCTTCTACAACAACAACTTTCCATGGGAAAGTGCATATCAATAATTAACTTGCCCACATACAAAATTTACTTTCCCTGATTAATTCATTTTGTTGCTGTATTTAATGTTATTTAGAAGAAAGGCATTTCATCCAGTAATAAAGCTGTTGTTTTTAGCTAATGTTGGGTTTTTTTTAATAATGAAATATGATCAAAACATTTGATCCCTTTGGTTCATAATACTTAGGCCAAGGAAATGAGTCTTTTAAAAAGGACCAAAATATTGGTTCCTATTAGCATCGCTATATATTTTGTATTTTAGTTTTTATCCATTTACATTTTAATGTTGAGAGAGGCGCACAACATTGACAGTTTTTAGATTGTGTGCAATCTTATTTTACCATATTTTTTTAAACCAATATACATTTAACTTTTATTCTAATCATTAAATTAATAGGATATAATATCCCAGGTGGGAGTGCTCCGTCAATGATGGAAGACAACAAAACAAATATTTCCCTGACATTGACAGCACATGTTCCCTTCCCCTAAACTATAATATCCCCTAGGACTGTCGACGATCTCGTATGTTAACGTGATTTTACATAAAAGTATGATTCTTCATTTGTACAATTATAGAAAATAGAAAGTGATTAAATGAACTCTTCATTCCAGTAGTTAAAAGTACTCTAAAAGCAGACATATAACGTATTTTCTTTTGTGTAATGTCATGTCTACATGACGTCACGTCTTTACTATTGACGTTTACAGGGTAAATATATCATATGCATTCAGTAGATTTTAGCAAATTCAAAGCAATTGATTTTTTAGTACATGTGTATCCAGGTGGAATACCAATAAAATATATTTACGGAAAGTGTAGGAATGTGAATCCTAGTACGAATAGGAGTACTACTTCGACAGGAAATATACAGGGATGGTCTCAAAAGAAACAAACTAAAACTTTTGAAGTCGATGGAATACTCGAACAGCACATATGGACAATCAAAGGGAGATAATTATCTCTGATTTACCAATGAACTATGAAATAAAATACGTCCTCACTAGTTATTTTTTTTAGAAGAAAATACCAATATATAGCTTACTTTTCTAATTATCATACAATTAAACAACCCAATCTGTCTTTGGTAGAATAATTGTACTTTTAAGACTATTGTCGCACATAGCATATTTTAAATATATGGATTTATGGTGCTTAACGCCATTTTCAACAATATTTCAGTTATATTGCGACGGTCAGATTTATTGGTGAGGTAACCGGAGAACACAGAGAAAATCAGCGACCTGAAGCAAGTTACTGACCAACTTTATCACATAATGTTGTATTGTGTACACCTGGCCATGAATAACCACTATAACATTCCTCTCATTCTAATTTCAAATGAAATTATAAAACAATTATACTTAGATGCAGATCTTACACTCAATATGTGCACTCTCACAATGTCAAACTGAAGTTAGAATTAGAAATAGTAAAGTATCAACACAATAAGTAGACAGAAAGATATTTTGAATTAATATTAAATTTGCATATTATTATCCACTAATTTATATTTAATTATGAGAACATTTGTGTTTTACATTATCATAGATAATGGTGGTTCAATGAGCTAGGTAGTTGGATTACCAAACAACTCATACAAGCTTATCACCAATACGGCTTGGGTTCGCGCCCGCTTTGTTAATTACAAGAAAGGGTTCACTCGACTTGCAGCCGCAAGTGCAAAAGTTTAGCAGCTGCTTGCCCATGGTCGGTGGTTATCTCCGGATACTCCGGCTTCTTCCACCACTAAAGCTAATCGCCATGATATATATAAAATATTGCTGAAAGCTGCGTTAAGCACCCATAATCAAATCAAGTCAAATCGTTATCATAGATATTATAAACATACTGCCTTTAGTTGAGGGTGTTATGGTAGATTACCACACGAGGGAAAAATTATCACACTCTGTAAAAAGAATATCACCCGAGATGAAGTCGAGGGTTATATTCTTTTTCCAGAGTGTGGTATTTTTCCAGGTTGTGGTCATCTACCATTACACCCTCAACTAAAGGCAGTATGTTTTACTATACTGAATGCCAGTAGGAAAGAGGACTTTGAATTTTTATTGGAGTCAGTTAACCAATGGGGCACACTATGTACATATCGATACCTAAATAAAGCAACAACTACTATCATTTCAACAAGTAATATTTCCATTAACAATAACAAGAAAAAAAAAGGCAACAATAAATATATAGATAAATGATAACAAAAACAAATTTTAATTTGAACAATAACAACAAGAAAAAACAAAGATGGGTAAATAATTTAGATATTGCTAATTTTCTATTTCATGTGAAAGTGAATATTCATAGAACAGTTACTGTTAGAAATTTGCGGCATTGTCATAAAAGTACGGTTCCTTGCTTCTAACAAAATAAAAAACAACAAACTTACCGGAAATGACTAATCGGCAACACTCGTGTTATTTTCCGGTTCGGCAAAGTTCGGCTCGGGAGGGTGTTATTGCAGAGGGTGATATTACGGCAGAGGGTGCTATTACGATTTGATTTCTACACCAAAAAAAGCTATTGAGGAATGTCAAATGGCTATTATCCAATGAAATTAATAGATTTTTGCATGAAGTATAATAAATACACATATACATTTCCGCTCACTTTAATTAAAAGTGGAGGGGCTATGCTAGCTATGCAAAGCATTCCCTTTTAATGAAATAAATACGGTCATGTAATTGTTTTCCATGCGTGAATAAAATACCTACCCTCACAAATAACCAGACGAAAAGCGTTCTTATAAAGAACGCTATATTACTGAATACTATACATAATGCATTTAATCTTCGTGACACAGACGAATAGGAATATGTAGCTGTTTGTATTTTAACATTTTAGGGTTAGAATTATGCTGGTTATCGCCACTTTCAACAATGGTGCAGCTATGCCGTAGCAGTCAGTTTAATTGCTGGAGGAAATCGCAGCATCCGCAGCAAACCACCGACATGCGCATGTCACTGATCAGCTTTATCACATGATGTTGTATCGAGTAAATGAGTATATCTCGCTATGAGCGTGATTTGAACTCACAAATCAGCGGTGATAGGCACTTATTGCGTAGGTAGTTGTAAATCCAACTACTATTTGATCACGACAACAACGGCACTCTTAACATTTTCGAATTTCTATATCAAGTCCAGAGCAGGAGATTTGGGCACCAAATTGTACTAACTGACAATTAGTAATTTTATAATACGCATTTGGGATATATAAGACGTATAATTGGAATATCAAATCTGGAATGTGCAAAGATATTTTGTAATATACAGTGCATGGGATTAGAGACTTACACCATCCTTGCACTTAACAGACATCATTCAGCAGTTTCTAATGAGCAACAATCCTTTATACGAGTCATTGGTGACCAGTTGCTAATCAATATTGTTTACGCTATCCATTATATAGTGGTCGCTTAAGACTCTCTTTTTCGTGCGGATATCCATACAAATACATTGTCTAGTATAATGGACCCTTTCTATACCTTTTCATGCAAGTTATTTTCTTTAGGCGACGGGGAAAATTGTAGCCAGTCTAGCAAGAATAATGGAAATTACAACGAATTTGATTATATTTTCTCATACTTGTTGGATATTTAAACCATGTACAACATCAGAGGCTAATTTAATAGCAAATGTAGAAAATTCAGAGGTTGCTACTACATTACATTTTTGAACTGATTATGAGGAAAATATATGTTAATTTCATTGAACTTTGCATGAGAGGGGACTATTTTGAACGCCTTACAGGAAAATAACTCCTGAAAAAATGTATAATTTTAGAATCAAAGTCGGAAATGTACAAATGGT
>MJUT01045217.1:292699-303114 GCA_002080005.1 Gigantidas platifrons | reverse complement strand
ATAAAGAATATATCATTGCCATTTTGCTCGATTCTGTATGACATTTTGAATTTATATACATGTAAGAAAACGGAACGAAAAAAATATTTTGAGATTGTGCAACTTCCTAATTAAAAACAAATGCTCGTAAAATTAGTACATTTTTATATTATAGAACCTCAGAGACCAATTGGATGGTTGATTTTGGGGGGAGAGGGGTTAGAACATGACATTGAGCACTGTCATTTTGTGAGCTATTTTTTACCAAACTTGCAAATTCTACTAAACCAAGTTATATCTTTCAACTCAAACGTGAGCTAAAAGTTTGGAATTGTATATTTAACCTATTCCACTTCGAAGTGCTTATCCAAAACAGGAATCCGAAGTTTCGATTTTTGTCTTTGTTTGTTTGGACTTTTCATGAATATAAGGCCCGTTTTGTGTTTGGTTTTCGGTTGGATTATAAACTGTCCTTGTTTATCTTTTTGTTTTGTTTTGCGTCAAGTTGTTTTGTGTATTATTTATGTGTTATAATCAATATATAAGTTAATAAATTCATCTGAACCCAGATAGTTTCAACAGTTACAACTGTTTTTAAACTTTAATGAATTGGCAGACACATGTTCCAGACACATGGTAGTTGCATTGACTTAAACATGACATTTATTCGATTTTTACATTTTGTCTCTGTCTATTATACTAAATATGATTATACTTTAACCCGCGTCGTCATCCGAGTCATCATCACAAAAATCAATGATAATAGGTTATATGACACTTCTATCTATACAGTTTTCTTTGCAGTATTCTTTTTCAATTTTGACCACATGGTCTTCTGCTTTTGTCCACACATCTTTTGTAATTTTTTCCGAAAGCAGCATACGTGAGTTCTTTAGCATCTTTTAATCGGAAGGTGGTATTGTTCTTAGCCACGACACCTTTGACTTGCGCCCATATTAATTCTATCGGGTTAAGTTCACATTGTTCAACGGGGATTCTTATTACTTCATGTCCGTGTGGATTAAAAATGTTATCTTCTTTTTTAAACTACTGGGGTAATTTTTTGTTTTATTTTTCATATAATACCTTTTTGGTATCAGTAGCAGAAAAGGGAATGTTGTGTTGTGTAAGATAGTTTTAGAGAAGAGTTTTTTCTGACTAAAATTTGGGCACACCGTATCTTCTGTTTTAACATTGTGATAACTTGCATTATCTAACAAAACCAAGCTAGGATTTTTCAGAGAAGGCATCAATTGATTTTCAAACCACTCAAGAAAGACAAAACTATTCATCTCCTGGTGATAGTCACCATCTTTTGATTCGGCCAGAAACACTAAATCGCAGCCGTCAATCAAACCCTCACTTCCCGTACCTGGATGCAAAACAATCAAACGTTTGCCTTTGCCCGAGGGTATTCTTGGGGCATCGGACTCATCATTCGGAAGCCACATATAATCTGTGCAGTGATTTTGGTTAACTCATGTTGCATCCAGGTACACGATATCATACCTTGCTTCCCTAAAAGATTTGATCTTTCTCAGATAATTACACCTATAATTGATAATAGACACTTGGTCGTACAGAACTCATTGATTATCACCTATTTTTTTATAAGTATATCCAAGATCAATGAGAGTTAGAGTAAGTTTAGACTTTGATATTTTAATAGAATCTTTTATTTCCTTATGTATTATTGAGACGGTCGGAGCAATTTTCCGTGAATATAAACCGTGGATTGTTCTTTTAATAACACAATGATCAAAGTCATCCAAAATTTTAGCTCTTTCCCTGGGTTTATTTGACTTACAAGGCCTCTTACCATTCATAATACGGTGCACTGAAGTGTAAGACGCACCCAAAGCTTTAGATGTGCTTTGCTATACCCTATCAAATGAGACAATTGGCTTCTTCGTTGCCTTTTCCTTACTAAAAAAGGTAAACAACTTTCTTACAAACATTTGGCATTCCGGAGATAAGTCAGACTTTCTACCCATTTTACAAAAAATGCAAAATATAACAATAATTTATGAGAGAAATGCTTGTCAGTTTCGTCTAAAGTACATGTGGCTGAGAGAAAGAATTTACAGGTAAGATACATGACGTACGGATGGCTCTTCTATGAAGTACATCTACCCCCACCCGAAAAAGGACAACAAAATAGGACCAAAATACGAAATTTCATCGGAGTGCAGCCTCAGCCAAAACATTAAGAAGCATTACAATAACATTTTTAGCTAGCACTCCTAATTCTAAATAAAACTCTCGTTTATTTTGCTGTTCAAATATCTATAGTTTAAAAGATATTTGGATTTTTCGTTATTCTAATAAAAAAATTATTACTTTAGGTGTAAACATTAAAATATAGATTGCTACTCTAGATTAACTTGTTTATCTTTTATTATTGATGGTGAAACATGATACCAAATGAATTACTTTTCCAGGTCGGTCTATCTTGGATATAGATAACATTAACAATTTTGGCGGGACCGTCGTGACCTACGCAGTCAGTGCCTATCACAACTAAAGTTGTGAGATCGAACCCTGCTCACGACGAGGAGTACACGTTACAACCTTATGTGATAACGTTTGCCTTTCTGCATATCGTGGTTTTATCCGGGTACTCCGGTTTCCTCCATCAATACATATTACCGCCACTATATAGCGGACAATTGTTGAAAGGGTCGTTAACCACTACCCCCCTCCCCCTCCCTAACCAATATTGGAAATGCTGGTTCGGCTATTTAGTTTTCCTGCTCCGAACAATTTTTTAGTTTTCCAATCATTTTCCTATGAGTGTACTCGATGGAGGCTATTCCAGAAACGCGTTAATACTTATTATACCTCTAAGAAGGGATGCCATGAATGGTAGAACATATTATGTAGACAAACCTCACTTAATATATGTTTAGTTTTGGTTTCTTTTCTTAAAACTTGTTCGTCCTCGTAGTTCGTGGACCATAGAGCTATGCTTATGCTAAGATTTTGATCATTACGGAGTAGACCATAACTAAGGTATAAATTAAAGAAAAGTTGGACACAGCAAAATTAATTATTTCGCCTGTAGCTCGTATTGTACATCCCTGGCAAAGTTTTGTGATAACAGGATTTTCCATTACATGTACCTTTGAATATAATTATAAATAGGGTTTTGCACTATATGTACTTGTGCTTCAAATTATTTATAGTTTTTTTTCAGCAAATGTACTTGTTATTATGGCCTCTGTTACTGATTATCGGTTGCCGAATATTAGATGTTAGATATTGTATACTAATTAAGATAAGATATGCGTATTACCCACAGAGAGCACGCATACTGAAAAGTCAATACAGTTATTCAATAAAACTATATTTAGAAAAAAAACAATAATTTTGTAATAATTTTAGATATTACAATATGCAGAACAGTTGTACGGTTGCCACCATGACTTGATTTCCCGATATGGAATATCTGTGTCACAATGACCAAAAATATGTTCCACTTGTCGTAAGCACTTCCCCGTTTTTCGCTCATTCATGACTTATCACCCGGTGTGTAACTAGATTAATACAACGGTTGCCACTAGTGGAGCAGTAACTGAATTCCCTTCCGGAGCTTCTGGGTTCACCTCGGTTTTCAGTAGGGTTTTTTAGTTCTTTAGTTGTATATGTATGTTTTGTAGATTGTTGTTTGTCCTTTTGTTTTTTTTCTTTTGGCCATTGTGTTGTCTGTTCTTCTTCGATTTATGGCTTTTAATGACCTTCTTTGGAATCAAGACTATTTAGCGAAAATTGGGTTGAGTTGATCAGCTCTGCCGGTTTGATCCCAGTGAACCGTCATCAGTACCGTCTTGATTAACATCTCAACCAAATATTAAAACAATGTTGTTATTCAGAAACACACGATGTTGTCAATGTTATAATCAGAGGGTGGGAAATAGCTGTGTGAAGGATGGAAAAGAAAAAGGGGGCTTGATTGTATGTACTCTGACAAAGTATGATAAAAAAATATATGGATTGTTATGTGCCTTGTCTGTAGGGAGGGGCAATCTGGCATAGCGATAAGACTGGTGTTTGTCAACATTATGGTCTTTGAAGATAAGTGTTACCTTTAGGATTTTAGTTATAATTTGCATAAATAACATCATGGAGCATACATGTCCTCTTTGTCACGTTTTGTCCATTGTCTGTCATACAGATCCTGGATGGTATAAGTTTACAATACGCACCATACGCAAACGAGCGAAAAACGCACACGAAGCGAACGAACGTTTCACACGAACGATACGAAAAACGCACGATACACGAAGCGAACGCAAGATACACGAAAAGAACGCACGATACATGAACGAACGAACGAAATGAAACGAACTAACTATACGGAAAACGCAAACGAACGAACGCACGATGCACAAAACAAACGAACGATACCCGAATCGAACGAGTCATTGGAGCGTAACCATATATTAGCCAATGTCAAACGATCCTGGTTCTATAGAAGTACAATATAGTATCGTGTTATTATTTGAATGACTTCTGTGCAAATTGATGTAATTAACTAATCTTATATTTTATACGCAATTGATATTATATAAATGATAAATTTGTCGGTAAAGTAATAGGATAATACAATATATATTAAATAGTTTATATTATCAATGTGTTTAATAATTATATTTATGATTAAATTTTAAATCTCATGTATTTGACTTCCAAATATGACTTTATATTTATATAATTAGATAATTAGGAAGAATTGATATTCATATAATTATTCGGATTCTGTATTGACAACCCATACATAGGTGTATCAGTTATTTTCCCGATCAAGCTGTCCGAGAGGTGCGTGGCTTCAAAAGGTCATATAATTGTTAGTTAGAATGAAATTAAGAGTTGACATTTCACACCTGCAGTGCATGTATTTCCCAGGTGAAACTGCCAGAGGAATTTGTTTACATACATGTAGACGTTACACATGTAGATGATTTCTTGTTTATTTGTCCGTAGAGTAAAATATAGAAAAAATGCATTTATTAAATATGTTTTCCCTTAAAACAATTAATAAAATAGTCAAGTATGGTAACATCGCACACCCTCTAACTTTGGGCATATGCCCGTTTGAATGCTTCCAATGGGTATATATTTTAATTGTGTTTATGAATTGTTAATACACAATTTATTTTGTTTTTAACTCTGAAAAAATTGGAATGCGTACATAAACTTCCGTTTTCACAAATGTATCGTGTATCGTGTATCGTGTATCGTTCGTTCGTTTGTTTCGTGTATCGTTTGTTCGTTCGTTTCGTGTATCGTTCGTTCGTATTTCGTTTCGTGTGTTCGTCTAATTAAATTGACGAACGAAACGAACGAAACACGAAACGAACGAACCAATTACACACACGAAACGCAAACGAACGGAAAACGAAAAACGAACGAACGATACACGCAAACTATACGAACGAAAAACGCAAATAATGCGAAATGTCTGTTAACTTAAACGATCCAGGATCTGTAATCCTCGACAGGCTTCATGCATTCCGTGTTTATATGTGAACAATCTGATTGAATATGTGTAGTATTGGTGTACGAATTATTGTAACAGCCATCATGTTCGTGATCGTATGGTAGTTGTATTTATAACTATCTATGCAATCAGTGTCTATCACCACTAACCGTGTGAGTTCGAATCACGTTTCACGGCAAGGTGTATTCAATGCGATAGTTTGTGATAATGTTTGTCAATGACTTGTGGTTTGTCAATGGTCTGTGGTTTTCTCCGGGTAATCCGGTATCCTCTACCACTGAAACTGACCGCACGATATAAGTGAAATATTATTGATGATGTTGTATCGAGTACACCTCGCCACGATGAACACTGAACCATATGTATTATTACATAGTTCACAATACTTTTTAATCACGATATAAGATAATTGAAAATAAATTTATCTAATATTTCTTTAATTGTGATTGCATCCGTCATCTAATCTATGGGTGCCTATGTTTGCAGCGTTTTGGTTGTGGTGGAGAAGGAGATGTTGTTGCCTCGTTGAAATCTTCTTCTAAGTTCCCATTATCATCACAAATAATTGGATCATATACATCAGCACCAGACGTGCAACCCACAGGAATATTACATGCAGGTCTTGTGTGATTTTCTGTAAATTGTTAGGAACCAATGACAGATAAGTGTACAATATATTATTTAATATTTTGATCAAACATTGATCGTCAACAATCAAACATATTTTCGCGTGGTTGTTTTTTTTGCTTTGCTTGCTTCTCGCTTTGTTTTTTTTAAGCCAATTTTAAGTATGTCAGATCAAACATTGTTGTATCATGATTAACATTGTGTATCAGTATATTATGATATATCATATATGTGTAATCTAGAGTATTGCTATGCACACAAAACAATGCAAACAAATCGTAATTTATCGTTACTAAGCAGTAATTTCGCATATATTTTACAATATTATTGTAATATAATGTTTAAATCTATATACTCGTATAATCGTAGATAATTATATAGATAACGTTATAGAACCACCAAATGCAAATTCCTGAATCGGTTCATTGTGGTTGTATTTTGATAAATACATTTGGATATATTATATCTTAGAATTTGATTTCTTTAAATATTAGAAATTCAATATTTTTCGCTATTTTTTTCTTTTCTAGCTTCACTTGCCACGGCCACAAGGAAATATAATATCGTGTGGGATTTTTTTTCACGTCTGAAAATCCCGCTCATGAGTTATATTTCCCGGTGACGATTTCCAGTTTAAACCGGAAATTAATCTATTGTAAACACACGACTACTTCAAATTTCTTGCTGTTTGTCTCATTTAGTATGTCAACTTACACTTATTTTTTTTAGCTTCGATTACTTATTTTGCTACTAAAATATAATATAGCAAATATTCAATGTGACTGTCGTCAATAAACAAGAACATTTTCCCTCGGTCCCTTGAATTGCATGGATGTGTTATATTGGCGGAAGACATATAGCAAAACCATGCAATTCAAGGCACCTCGGGAAAATATTCTTGTATATTGACCAAAATCACATGGAATATGTGTATAATATAAGCTTGAATAATATGTCAAAAGCTCCATATTAAGAAATTACTATAAATGTACAATACTTATGCACTGTCAAAGCATATAGGTAATTTGTGTATGAGGCTTAGAAATGGGGGGAAAAGGCGAGGCTTAGCCGAGCCTTTTCCCGCGTTTCGCGCCAAATACACATATTTACCTATATGCTTCGACAGTGCACATGTATTGTATTTATCCTGCAATTTTAAATCGTAAATAAACGTTTACTATAGGATTAAACAATGTTTTATTAGGAAATTTTCTATGCATAAACTCCGACAGCTCACTCACACACTGAACATAACCAAAATGACGTCATTGACGTCATAGGAAGACTTCCACTTTGAAACGTAAAAAATTAGACGTGATTTGGCTTCGTATACACTTCATGTTTGATACAATTTAACTAAAATAAGTTTTCAAGGTAAGCTTTTTAATTATTTTTGTGTATTGTTGTAAATATGACATGTAGGATTTCACATTTTCAAGATGGTAGATATATTTGTAGGTTCTATGTTCTATATATAACTGACCAATATCAAAACAAATATTGGGCAGGCTATATTGATCAGTAAATGCTGGCATTGCAGGATAAAAACCATGATTCGCATTGGTTATCTCTCTCCCTCTCTTCGAAAATGTTGAAATTAGAAATCAACGATGTACTTCCGTTATTTTGTTTTTCAAGAATCAATTATATAACAAGATATGTATATGCTATATACCAAATTAGTTCATACTTACGGGCAACACTACCTACCGCTGAAAATATAGTTGAATTTATATGTCAAAATGATACCATATTTCTTTGTAATTCACAAGCAGCAATATATCCTTGTATAAACTATATTTCAGTAAAGAACAAAACTTTGTGACTAAAGCTATATTTAATTTTCACATGGTGAACTTTCCGTTTTCATATAGCAACATTCTAGCAGGACCTGTATAGGGAAAATATCTCTCTCATTTGATACGAAAGTCATGAGTTTATCGATACTGTCATGATTATTTCTTTGATAAAGGATTGCTGCTATCAAGGACGCTATTGACGCAAGAGTTCCTAGTGGATATGCTGAAGTCATCACTTCAAATATGTTGTGGTCACAATTCAATCCGTTCCTTATTCATGACTTATAACCGAATTCAACAAGAATAACGTAATCGGTGTCATCATAGGAGCGATAACTGTGTACCTCTCTGGAGCACATTCGTTCACTCCAAATTTTAAGTGGAGATCGTGTTGCCCATTCTGTAGTTCTCTATGTATTGTTTGTAGATCATTGTTTGTCTTTTTGTCCCTTTTTTTTGGCCATGATATTGTCTGTCCTTCGGTTTACGACTTCTGATTACATTCTGTGGTATTTCAAACTTTTCTTCCTCCCAAAGACAAACACTTTCCTAGAGGAAACAACACATCAATGGCGTCTCTGTACATGCCATATTTAAAATAACACATCAAAATGTGTTTTGGTCCTCAACACTAAAAATGTAATCAATATTTGTAAAGAATACTACGACAAAACACTTAGTCACCAAAGCTACTCCCTAGGAGTAATGTTATGTCATACCGGTTTATATGAGCATAACTGGTGCTGTGTGAAAGTGCTATTTTAAACCGAATGTTTGTTATTACCCACAATATATACAAGAGCAAGATTTGTAGCAACCTACGTAGGTCACACGGTAACTGAACCGACATCAATTGAATGGTCACCTACACAGTGGAAAATAATAATACACAATGGTTTTTATCGGCAATTTGTGTAGTTTTCCTTTGAAGTGTGTCGATTGATAAAGCTTATCTCAACGTATGGACGTGATATCAAAATTATTATGTCAGTCTACAATTAGGCATGCGTCAACTACCGCGCATGAATATACTTGTTTAAAAAAAACAAGATTGGTTGCGTCATCAAAATCAATAATACGGGAAAAGGTCAACGTCATTTTCGTTACTATCTTAAACAAAACATTTAACGTTTGACCATATTATTTCAATAATCAACATCCCTCAAAACCCAGAAATAACTACTTTGTAAAGATTGAACCTCCTTAGGCTTATACGATACATATTGTTTAGTTTGTTTGTTTGTTTTATAAAAACACTGCAATATCTATAATGATGATTTAAAATTGAAATCAATTCAATTACAAAACAGAGCAAAAATTTAATACAACATAGGACTGATCAGTACCAGGGAGACTCAACTAAAACTAAAAACCCCCCAAATCATATCGTCGATACATCTAAATTGGTCTATATATATATATTTATATAATCTTTATTTGCAAAATTACGCCCATGCATAGGGGCCAAGCAAATACAAACTAAACAAAACAATACAAATCACAAATATACAAATATACAAATANCGTGCAATATTTTGTCAAAAAATCAAAACCCTTCACATAAAGGTCACCTGTATATAGCGGTCATTTTTTCAATCTCCCCCAGGTGACCACTATAGACAGGTTTGACTGTATATACATTTGTTGTACATAATTTCATAAAAGTTTCCCACAGCTGACAAAAGTTCAAAATTAGGATTTAAAATTTGTTTCAATTTTTGGAGTGGTTGATCTTGTATAAAATGTGGATTTAATTGATTTATTAATAAAAACAATTGATCTCTTGGCAATTTATTTTTATTACAATTTAACAAGAACATGCATATCTGACATTCTTAGTAAAAAGAAACACTTTGTGTCGGTGTCTGTAATTAACTTTCTAAAATTAATATTAATAACATAAAATCTAAATGCCTTCCGAGTGGGATTATTATGGATGTTTATTGATTTGACCTACATTCAGAATATTTCAGTGAAACGTATTCGATACGGTTTTAGCACAAGTTTTTATGACAACAATTACTTACCGGTAGCATATTCGAACATTATAATTTCCAAAACACACTTCAATCCAACAAACCATCATAATGTATAACACACATCAAATAGTAAAAAAAAACACATCTTACCGTTCCGGCTCACCTGATATACCCCGTGATAAAGTCAGTCCCAAAAACAAAATGCCTAATATTCTGTATGAAAGAGGCGTTAAACACCATAAACCATCTTTCTTAGCAACCTAGTTTCATTTCCATAGCACAACAAAACATTTTTAGCCGAGTTGCAACGAAGTTGCAGTCGGCTTATGTTTTTGCGAAAGGCGTATGGATATCTTCGTTAACGCGATAGCGCTCTTAGTTTTTGGCCGATCAACATAATTTTTGGTAGGAAGCATTATTACACAATTATTTAGAGCGAGTTCGAAATTCAGATTAATCTATTGTTTTTTTCTTGTAAAATCATGGTTTTTTATAGAAAAAGTACATATTTTGAGAATTATCTTCGTTAAC
>MJUT01045217.1:224244-275521 GCA_002080005.1 Gigantidas platifrons | reverse complement strand
TAAGTGTTCAAATGCAAAGGTACCCCCTTGAAGATTTTTAATGAAAATATCTCCGTTTACAGCTGTTGAGTTCAGATTGTGTAATATACCAAAACTTACCTATTCTCTTATATATTACAGTTATTAAGCTAACTTCTAACATAATAAGCAATTTTAACACATATATATGCCTCAGTTGTATATTTAATAGCTAAATACTATGAAATGTTTGCATTTAACCCCCCCTTTTTTCGTCCCATAAAATGAGCTCATATCATTCTTAATTTTGTCAATTCATGCTTTTACCCCATAAATGATGTGGTTTAAGACATAAAATAAGTTTTTGTATATAGATCTTTAGTTAAAATTTCTTCTAATGCCATCAAATTTGCAAAAATATGATTTTTTGATATTCAAGTCTTGGAATTTCTGATGGTGCACAGCTATAATTTCCCCTAAATCTCAATAAATATATGCTTCCACATCATTTTTGTCACTGTTTAAGTAAGCTGGATGTTCAAATGTACTGTTACAGCCAAATTATACTCTAAAACATGAAATTCAAATTGACAATTTGAAAAATTAACAGAAAATGCTAAGCAGTCAAAATAATTTTTCTGGGATCACTTAAATTACCAGGTTTTTACAACATAATTTTCAATTAAAACTGCTTTCTATAGCCTTATATTATTTTGTAAGTACATTGTACATGTATTCTAACTGAAACTATCAAAATTTACCAGGAAAAATGTGTAAGATTGAAAAAAATCCAATCATGATATCACCATATTCTATATTTGAAGTCGACAAACTGCTGCATGATGAATTTTTTTAAATTCTTAATATCAACCATATTTTCAATATTATATGCCCTTCTACTGCAAAAACACATTCAATAACATATTCCCAATAATTATAAAGCCATAAACAAAAATAAAATAAGTTGCAATACCCGGTCTTCATGTATATCCAGTGTTTGGGAGCAATATTCCAAAATATTACATAACATGCATTTTGACCATGTAATCTGACACCACAATGCATTTTGTAACATTTTTGTAGGAAAAATGTCACTCTGGGTCTGTTGGGACATTTTTAGGCTAATTTGAACATGATAGCAACAAAAGATAATATTGACGTTTTTCTCCTTAAGGTGTAAAACCACTAATTAATTTCTTTAAGGTTTTCTACTAAATTTGTGTTTTTTCGAGCTTACCTGGTCATTTTATCTTAAGTTTAACCTTTCCAAGACCATATATTTTCTGAAACGTACATGATTCCTCTACGTTCTGTCAAAATATCAGGGCATGTTTAAAATCTTGCAGTGAAATGCCATGCTACGGAAAGCACCTACTCTAAAAATAGCTCGGTCATCCCCAAGAAATTCAGTATTTATAGGTCATGCATCAAATCCTCCATAGAGGTATTAAAATACAACTAAGTCCATCAAATTTGGGCTCAAAATAATCCCTATATATTTAACTTCAATTATCAATTTTAATTAGTCCATTCCATTCAGTAGTTTTCACAATACTACAAAGTGAAAGGAACTTTTTTCTTCAAAAGGGACTACTTTCGTATATGTTCCAAGCTCTGATTGGTGAATTAGTGGTTTGACACCTTATTTACAAGAGGTTGTTCCCTACACATTTTTATCTGGGCGATTCTAAAAAGAAAAACAATATGTGCTCTATTATCCAAATTAATTGTAATCTTATTTTTCTGTAATCGTTTTGTAAAGCATAAATTCATTTAAAGCTTCAAGTTTGCTATAGACCGACAAATACCCAATTTTGCGTACAAATGACAAAACACAAAAACGTGACTGAACATATTAGCAATACGTGCAAGAACTCAATTTATCCTTAATAATGATTATCAAGTTTGTATAGTACATGTCGCTTCATTCTTTTTTTATTATTATTTGTTATTACGATCACATTTATAAGCTACTTATTTATTCTGACTTCCTTGTGAGATATTATATTTATATTATAAATGTATACCAGATGACTCTATTAGGCATAACATTAAAATAGATATTGTTACACTGGATTAATTTGTGAATATTATTATATTATTGATGGTCAAACATGAATTAAGTTAATTACTTTACCAAATTACCTATCTAGTTATTATTAAAACTTAAGTCAACCTCCCTTTGGTTTATATAACCTTAGTCAATTTGGCGGAGCCGCTGTGATCGTTATCGTATGGTGGTTAGATTTAAAACTACCAGTTCAATCAGTGCATATCATCAATTATATTGTGAATTAGAATGCTACTCATGTCACGGTGTACTAGATACAACATTATGTGATAAAGTTTGTCTGTGACTTGCGACAGGTAGGTGGTTTTCTCCGGGTACTACGGTTTCCTCCACCAATAACACTGACCACCACGATATATATGTACTTATCATTATGTATGCTGTTGCTGATTATCGGTCCTGGAATATTAGATGTTGAATATTGCATAATATTTATTATAAAGAAAAGAAAAGAAAAGATGAGATGAGATGAGAGGAGAGGAGAGGAGAGGAGAGAAGAGAAGAGAAGAGAAGAGAAGAGAAGAGAAGAGAAGATATGCGTATTACCCATAGGGGGCCTGCAAAGCGAAAAATCAATACAGTGATTCAATAAAAAATGGCAAATAATTTGTAATAATTTTGGATATTACATAAATACATTATAAAATGAAATCATATTAGTGTGTTCCTATATGTGACCATGACTGAGAAAATGGGTACAGATGAGGGAAAATCAGATTTTGAGTTTTTGGCATCTTTAGTGTTGTACTATATTAATAAAGCTTATGTGAAAATTTTATGGCAATATCTAAAGTACTTTTCGAGATATGGCCATTTTATATATTAGCCTCACTATAAACCCTGCTTTTGTTTTCAATTGATTTTTCATTCTATTTCATGGTTTTCAACAATGTAGCATACCACACTCAGAGATCTACAACTTTCTTATTGGTTGACTTAGGCTACTGATATTTGGCATGTCTATTCATCAACTTATCAGAATTCACTTGTCATATTTATTTTTATCCGTGACCTTGACCTTTAACCCCCAAAGTCAAATTAATGACTGTAATATGAAAATATTGTATCTTGCTCATAACTGTTTTCTCATTGGGCTTAGACTCTACATTTTAGTCATGTGGCTAGATTAAACCAAATTAATTTACCATATGCTATTATATGTGACCTTGATCTTTTATTTCAAGGTCAAGTTATCCATAATATGAACAGAAAACATTCTATTTCATGACATTCTTCTCCGGTTACTCCAGACTTCTCCACCAATAAAACTGACCGCCACGATATATTGAGATATTGTTGAAAGTGGCATTAAACACCATAAACATAAACCATATACCAAGTTAATTTACCATATGCTATTATATGTGACCTTGACCTTTTACTTCAAGGTCAAGTTATTTATAATTTCAAAAGAAAATATTCTATTTCTTGACATGCTTCTCTGGGTACTCCGATCTTCTCCACCAAAAAAACTGACTGCCACGATATATTGAAATATTGTTGAAAGTGGCTTTAAACACAATAAACCTAAACCAAGCATTATACATGTATTGATAGTTATTGCATTGTCTAAATATTAAACATGATGAACACATATTGTTGTCTATTTTTAATTCAGAAAGGCCTTTTTCCTTCCCCTTTTAGGTCTGTACTCATTATCTTTTTCTTGATTTGTACTTGTATATTTCCTTCTTTGGAACAGTTGGCTTAGGGCATGTCAGTTCCTTAGCTTCCTCTGAATAACAACATTGTCCGATATGGTCATACAAGTACCACTGTCTTGCTGTATCAAAACCTTTATGATCGAAACATTTGGAAGGGTTTGTGTTTGTTAAAGAATAGTTTTGAATTAGAGCAAATTAAATGTGAATTGTTCATATGATACCCTTTCTTTGCATTTTACTACACCTGGATAATAGTGGATTCTTAGAATCAATGAAAAAGCGATAGTAGTCAGTAATATGTTTCAATGGCTTAAAGAATTCTTGCAAGCAAGACTTCCACTCATATAATAGTACTGGGTCCATCACATCATTTACAATATATGGAACATAGCGAACATTTCTACTTGACCTTCACACTGTTTCAGTTACCTGTAATTGAAAAAAAAATATATTCATATTATTTGTTCAATATCTCATATTTGTCATTCAATATAAGCATGTAAAAATCCCTTTTCTCAATAGCCATTTCAAGGTGGTATACTTGAATTATTTAAAGCTTCATTGAGATCAATTCAAAGTTATAGAAGACATTGCTTTCATATGCAGATCACTAATGTTGTATTTTTTTGTAGGTTAGTTGAATTGTTTCTCCTTTAAAACAAAAAAGCAATTTTATTTTTTCTGAGGTACAAAATGTACAAGTGTACTAGTTCTTTATTGTGAAGTTATCCAAGTTCATTCAAGTATTTACGAGAAATTTAATTTATTTCAATACAAAGACATGTTATTATTTTCTAATAATAAAAAAAAATCATGAAATAGCTGGCATATTATTATTAGTATCTACCTATTATATTTTCTGGTAATACATTTGATTTAAGTGTACAGTAAATTGGGTTTACATGGACAATATCAGTACATAAGATTTGTAGAGTTGATTTTGTCTCTCTAACTAGAGCATTCATCTTCTCTCCACTAGTAACACTGCTTTTAATATAGGGTTTTTCCCCTTTACCCAAATTAAATGAGCTACAAAATGTTCCCTTTGTTATTGTTTCTACATTAGAATTTCACCAATGCATGTTACAGATATATATGTAGTCTCTGTATATATTAAAAAATAGTTATCGTCTGTTGCACATTTATATGTGTGTACATGTTGTAAGGAATTTTGTTGTTTTCTTCCATTACACACATATGTATTTAGAACATTAATTTGAATGCATGTGAATACATTTTAAGTGCATTTTACAGTCAAAAAAATAAATAATAGCTGAGTCTCAAAGTGAAATTGGCTCTTATGAAAGTAACTCTTTATTACATCATGTATATCAATTTTAATGAAAATATTTCATAAGTTAAAGAAATAAATAATTACCACATCCTTCAGACCAGACTCCAAAAACTTTACATTTCCTTGTTGTTTTGGAGTAGATTGATTCTACTTGCTGGCCATGGTGTGGAAAATGAACTTGTGCATAATCCCAGGAAAAATAGAGAGTTGTTTCTACTGACATGGTAGGATTACCTGGAAACATTAAGCAGTATAAATATAACTACAAATGATTTTATTTAAAAGCATAAATTATAAGTTTACAATTTAAAAAATATATAACAATAAATCATTTTGTACACATTATATTCTATTAAATAAAAACCATGTCTAAAATACTTGGGTTTTTTATATGCGGGAAGAATACATTTTAACCTGTATGTCTGTGGCATGTACCTAACCCGGTGTGAAACAATACTTAGTAAAATTCAAATGTTTTCATATCCTTTCAAAATGTATAAAAATCATATATTATCATAACTTGTATACACGTAGTTCATATAATTATCAAGTTTTGCCTAAACTAAATTATAACAATATAACCATAGTATACCTGCTATATGCAATATATTTCAGTACATTTAAAAATACAAAATGTACTGTTCTTATGTTTATTACTTGTGAATTTGATTTTCAAAATGATTTCTGTTTTACCATTATTTCATTTTCAAAACCACATAAAAAATGACAAGCTTAAATTGATTAAATTTCATGTGTGTAATATTTAGTCTTGATCAATAATCTTCAGAGCATGTCTATTATTTATGGTAGATGTCCATTAATATTAAAAATAATTTCATCATACATGTTGATGTACATGTAGTTTATGTCATGGAAATTTGCACCACAAAATAAATTACCTGAATTTTGTTTAGATCATCTGATAGACCCATTAAGTTCTGGTTACTAGTTTTCACATGAGTTTTGTAGTAATCTCTTTGCTCCTTGGCTTGTTGTACTCTGGTAGAAAAGGTTTCTTGTCCTGTTTCTAAAGATTCCCACTCTTTGATATTTTGTTTGCAAAGTCTTGAGTGTTGACATAAATCAGTACAAGGTTTAGCTATTACAATATTTGGACATGACTCTTGAAAGTTCTCAAACTAACACGTCTGTAATACATTTCAGTAGACAAAGATTCACTTTCTTGATGTTTGTAAATAGAGCTTTTGTCAGAAGGCAATACTACTTGGTGGTTTCATAATAGGGGAGTCTTTCTGGGAGAGGCAAAGCATTGTCAGCAGCTGCCAGCATATTTCAAAAGGAAAATTTGAATCCTTTTTGTATCTACATATTGAAGTGCATGGAAGTTTTCCAGTACTCGCATGAACACCCGGTGAAAGGCCATTCCTGTCTGACAGCACATTTTTTTCTCTATGTTATGCATAAAACAAAATGCTTTCCTACAAACCTGCTTTCCTATAAAATAGAATTCTTGATATTGTCTCTAACCTCTTTTATTTTATGAATTTTAACTTCTGTGTGACTACCTGAACGCATGAGTAAATTATAAATAGTTCAGCTTTCCCAATCACACAGTGTCAGTGTTCACGGAACTCTACAGCTGAATCCATGATAATTATTTTACTGCATGGCTCCCCATAATTTGTTTTACAAGTATCTAATTTAAATTGATGCTGCTTTACATATTCCAGAGTGTCCTCTTCCGATGGCTCGATAAAATCGGAATGGATGCAACATCGTAACAGCATATTCATGTTCAGATGGGTTGAATTCAAGCCGATCAGTGAAGTACAAGTCGTTAACCGCGTTCAATTCATTTATAAAACCATCGTCATGACATTCTAATATTTCAGGCGGAACACTACAAACACTTCTTTGGCTTTCCTAGCTCATTTACTCAGATTTGCCGCCATGTATCCAATATCAATAAAATGGGAACAACTGCAAAAATTACTCTTGTTGAATAATTTCTAAACCGGTTGCGAGACGACGAAAAACTGCGGGAAGTTAAAAAATAAACTTATTAAATTGATTTAAAAATACAAATTTTAAATTTTTAGACATTTGCATGTCATTAATACCGTTTCCTGTCACTTTATTGGTTCATTAATATGCATTTGTCCTGTCAGCAGGTGCTCGTTTATATTATGTGACGTTGCAAACTTTACGACGTCACAGTAAAAAATCGAAAGTACCGCATCTGGTCCCTTTTTGTCAGACGCGGTCACATGTGCCAATACTGTAAAGATGTATTTTGAGAAAACCAGATTACACGACAGTAATATTAGTACTCTGGGGAGAGTACTTAACCGTCCTGTTGCAAACTTGTATTTCCAATAATCAACAACAAATACCACACTTTTGGAATATTTCCAAGATCCAATAGACAAATGGTACAAAGAGGCAGACTCGATACCCTTAACACACATATGTATAACCACTCACTTTCCTGGCTTAGTATA
The DNA here is from genome assembly GCA_002080005.1 of Gigantidas platifrons. NCBI lineage: Eukaryota > Metazoa > Mollusca > Bivalvia > Mytilida > Modiolidae > Gigantidas > Gigantidas platifrons. Next base: position 268,072 of record MJUT01045217.1, on the reverse strand, counting down.
GAAACTTCAAACAAAACCGGCGGGGTTAAGTTAGTTTTAAGGGCCTAAGCATCCCCTTTAAATGAAAATAAAAGCAGTCATCCAAGTATTTTCCAAATGTGGGGAAAATTCCTACTCTCACAAATAACCGGAAGAACAGCGTTCTTGCATTCAGAAAAATATCAAAAATAATAATAAAAAAAATAATACGACACGTGTTTTTTGGATTTTATCCAGTACCGGGAGAAAACCACCGACCTGTGACATGTCACTGACAAACTGTATCACATAATGTCATATCGGGTAGAAAAGTACACGAGTATACCTCGTCACGAGCATGATTTTAATTACAAATGTAGTGTTGATAGCGACTAATCGCACATGTAGTTGGAAATCAAGACCACGACGACCATCTTAGCATTTAAATTTAATCATAGGTAGTTCATGTCTGAAGATTCTTTTTTTCAATCAAATTTAGAGTAGGAGATTTGGGCATCATTTTGTACTAATTGACCATCGGTCATTTTATAATGCGCACTTGAAATATAAAACACGAGTTACTAGAAAGGTGAATTCAGCAACATTTGTTATGAAAACCTAATATTGTTTTTAATGTTATGTCGATAACATGTACAATTTTTTACTGCTGATGATTCACAATAAAAACGTATAATTTGAGAATCAAATATGAAATGTACAAAAACTCTATAGTACTATACATTGCTTGTGGTTGGAGACTTGCACACTCATTGGACACAGAAGACGTCATACAGTTTCTAGTGAGAAACAGTTTGTAAGAAGATGTCGTTGGTGACCAGATGCTAGTCAATATTTTTTGACACTATCCATTATATAGTGGTCGTTAGAAACTGCTGTATGATGTCTTTTGCGTGCAGTGTTCCAAACACATGCATTATATGATATAATAGACCTTTTGCACATTCTCGATCTGATTCTAAACTTATACGTTTTTATATCTTTTTAATACGAGTTATTTACCTTACAACTGACAAAATGGTACCCGGTCTAGCAGGAATAATGGAAAGAACAACGAATTTGAGTACATTTTCTCATAATTTGTGGACATTTGGACAATGTAATAAATCAGAGGATGATTTTATAGCAAATAGATCATTCACAAGTTGATACAACATTAACAGTTTGAAACAAATTATGGGGGAAATGTATGCTAATTTCACTGAAATTTGCATGACAGGGGACTATTGTACACGCCTTACATGAAAATAAATCATGTGAAACGTATAATGTTATAATCAAAGTCGGAAATTTGCAAATGGTTTATTTTTAAGAGGTTGTTTCCTCCACATTTCTGCACATTTATGGAGAACAATATTATGCAAATTGATTTTAATTTCATTTCGGAAAGCATTTATTCATTTAAATCTTCAAATTTGCTATAAGTAAAGAGGCTGACAAATACACTGATACCCCAAAAAGGTGACTGAACGCATTAGCAGTACGTGTGTGAACTCAACCTAAAATTAATTATCAAGTTTTTATAGCACATGTTGCTCTTTTCCGATTTGTTGTTTTCTTTCATTTATATGACATTTTTCAAACTACATTTTTTGCTGACTACCTTGTTATGTATAATATTTACATAACAACAGATGCTGCTACTAGGTGTATACATTAAAATGGATATTGTTACACTGGATTAAGTTGTGAATATTATTATATTATTGATGGTCAAACATGAAACTAAGTAAACTATCTTACCACATCACCTATCTCTGTAGTGTTAAAAGTTAGTTCAATCTCCCTTGTACATAGGCAACGGACCTTAGGCAATAATGGTGGGGCCGTCGTGGTCGCATTGTGGTTCATGCATTCAAAAATTCAATATTTGTGTTTCTAATTTTTTGGCGACATATACACAGAGGCACTCAATCATAGGTCGTTGCTCCCGGTCTATATTTTATTCGATTATGCACAACTCCTGAATAATCACAAAGAAAGACCACAGGTTCTTGTGGACTGAACCCTCCTACTTTTTGTTCTTAAACTATTATTTTTTATGGTATCTTATAGATATTGTTTTCATTTCATTTAGAGATCAATCTATATATATCCTCGTGTGATGGGTTTTCGTACTATTATCGATTTTCCGATATAGTGATTAACAGTGTTGACCCTTCATTCTTATGACGATTGCAATTTTCAAAGAATGGGTGGTTAAATAGTTCTTTGTACATCAGATTGTTTTAAAAGCCATTCTTGTATTTTAATATACTCTCCATTATCTGGCAACTTTTGCTGTCAGTTAAATGTCGTCATATGTTTTCGTATAAAGTAAAATCAGGGCCGATATACGGGATGGAAACGAATATAAAATCCGGAAATGGCTGGTTTTAAAATGTCATGGTTCTGGCCATCTATAAACCATACTACATCTAAATAAAATAACAAAATGTTTGAAAATGACCACTTTCAAAATTGTGTTTACTTATGAAGTTTGTTTTAGTGCTGAAATCACATGCACTGCTGATGACATGCATTTTAGATAAGAAACAGGCACATTTCAGTCAGCTCTTTTGTTTACAAGTACGACCAGTGACCCCATGACAGTCACATGAAAGGAAGAGTTGGTGTCTGAGAGGCAGTCGACATAGTTCAATTTTATATAGTCCTTCTTGATTTTTTTCCAGCAACTTTATAAATAAAGTAAATTTTTAGCATTACAAAAAGTATGGTTCAGTTGGTAGGTTCAATATTTTTGGTACTTACGTCTTTAAAGCAACCTTGAACATTTTTGACAGATGTCACGTTGGAGTCCTGTTTACGTTCCAGAAATAGAAACCGGAAGACACGGCAAAAATAACGCGTGTGCTGTGTAAATCAAAATAAAATGGATGATACGAAAATATATACCGGGACGATACACATATTGTAGAGAAATGGCCATTTCTGTATTGAACAGTCGTTTGAAAAACAACCTTCGACATGCATCTCTTATGAGTGTCCTGTTTCCGGGTCCTGTGGGGTATCCGCCATTCCTAATCCATTATAATTGAAACGTAATCTCTAATTTCCCCTTTTTTTCCTGATATGCTACGAGTAAATATCTCACATTTATGTGCAATTAGAGCTGACCAATCGCGTGGTGTATTATGTCATATGCAGTACATACGTTCTTATTACTTTAACACATTTTTGACGATACAAAAGGGGTAATCAGAACTCATAAATCAAAGACGGACAGACAATGAAATGGTCAAAATGAAAACGACAAAAGGTATAACACTGATCTACAAAACAATACACAGAAAACTAAAGATTGAGAAACACTAAAGATAGGCCAAGAACTCGAGTTCCAGCTCTACTAGTAGCACCCGTCGTTTTATCCTTATGAGAAAGCCGGTAAGCAGCAAATTGTTATAACGGAAATCATGATAGGAATCACAAGCTCCTAAATATAACATTAAAGTAACTACCACAAGTCACTCAATATAACATTAAAGTAACTACCACAAGTCCCTTAATATAACATTAAAGTAACTACCACAAGTCCCTCAATATAACATTAAAGTAACTACCACAAGTCCCTCAATATAACATTAAAGTAACTACCACAAGTCCCTCAATATAATATTAAAATATCTACTTTGGTGGTGGAGTGTAATATGATCTCTTGCGACAATAATAGATACAAACATTCAATAAACACATCTTCATAGATTAGCTTACGCTCAAATAGTCCACATACTTTCACAAAAATAAGCCACAATATAACTATGGACAATACTATAGAAGGGTAAGGTAAGTAGATGTTCGTAGTTAACCGATTACTAGACAAGCATATATAATCATATAGTTAAAAGCATTACATGTTCTATCAGCAGACTGTCTATGCTTTAGCAGTGAAGGCCTGCCACAAGGAATCAACCGTAGTTGCCAACATTATAGCTTTTACGAATAACATTTTTCATTTATTTTATATGTTTTTAATGTGTCAGAGTTTTTTAACGTCGCTATAGAAACAAGGGTGGGGAATACTTTTTAGAAAACAACACACATTGTATTATGGAATGCTGATGTCAGCGTCGTAGTCATCGTGATATCTTCATCAAAATTATGTTCCCGATGCTAATATTAGTCCTTGCTAATGGAAAATGTAATGGCACATTTAACCTGATGATGATCATAATGGTTGGGGTAGCTTAAGGAGATTCTCGTTCATACTGCTTTACAAAGAAGACCGAAGTAGTCGTATATAAATATATCGATGTGATTATATACCATATACAAATGTACTAGATATGAGTATTACTATTTTACTGTTAATCTGTTTATGATGAGGTTTACTAATGAATATTTTGGGAAAACCCCTTTAAGCAAGAAAGCATATGTCATTATGTAATTAATACGTTGTTTTTTTGTAGTTGATTGTTTTATGGGTTAGTTTGTTAGTTTGTTTGTTTGTTTTTTTATTTTTATTTATTCAAAATGTTCATCTTCAAGGCTTATTGAGGAACCATTAAAAGGATAGTACCTGTAAGTTTGGTAATATTTCTTAAAGTTTTTGTTTTGCGTTGGAAGTTAATATATACCTTCAAAACATGAGTATACAACTTCGCTTATTGATATTCGACAAAAAAAACTGGTAGTTTCGTTGGGGTTTTGTTGTGTGCAGCTTTTCTCCCAGCATCATTTATTATGCATGTTCCAAATTGCGCAATGACACGGATGCTAACACTTCATCATGAGTTTGTTCTCTCAACACTTCCTTGAATTCCATCCAACGGTCATGTTAGTGGTTTATTTTAATTCTTGTTTTATTATAATTTCCCAAGCTTCTTTTCTGCTTCTTTTTTCTAGCAGAATCGACCGCGTGCAGGTTTTCCTTCTGCAGAAATGTTTTTTTTCCCAAAATAACAGATTTCGCGCATGCATAGTAAAATGTCACCTTAGTTCAAATGAATAGGGGTGTATATTGTCGTACAGACATGAATTTATGTTCGAGATGTGTTTACATGAAAATTAAAAAGATTGAATGGACTTTTTACTTTAAAACTCGATAATTAGCGTTAATTTATGTTTCTAATGTACTCCTTGTAAAAATATCTGGACAAAACAAAAATCACAAAATCAGCGCAATTTCCCGTTTAAAACAAATCAGGGCAGTTTACTCCCAAATACCCATTTCAATAATCCATGTAGTGTCAATAAAAGAAATTCAAATCTTATTTGGGAAAGGGGTTCCAAATTCCAAAATTTCATATTAGAAAAGTTTTCTGAATTTGTATTTTGTATCCAATTTGGACATTTCTTTTACTATGTTGAGATCTTTAGGTAATATATATTCGGTCATATATCTTTATATGTACTTTTTTTGTACTCATACTCAGGAAAAAAAAACCGACTCATTTCGCCTATTCCCACATTTTAAAAATTAATTGAAGAAATCTAAAATGTCAAGTGGGAATACCTGTAATTATTGTTTAAACATTGTGCAAACATTGGGATTAGGCTGTATAAGTACCAACACATTAACTTCATGTAAACTGCGTTTGTGCCCATTGCATTTTTGTTCTTCGTTCCAATGATTTATGAACCCGCCGCAATGTTATATAAATCAGCGGCCTAGATGCCTTACTGTTGTATTGCAAATGAAGAGAACACAGAGCCAAAAGATAGTAATTTATCATTTTATTAAAAATACAAAATGACAGATATATTCATAAATGGATAATATATCTATCAATCCAACAATGCAGCTATATTATGAGATTTACAGAAGTTATTATTTAATTTTCAAATTATATAAAATAATAAACATACATGGAAGCACCAAAAACTATTTATTAGTTGGTAGTACATGTATAAGTATTAATAAAAAAACAAATGCTAAAAAAAACTGGTTTATTATAAATTATTTTTTTTTTATTATTATTATAAAATACATTATGAAGTGTATATGTTTTCGAAGGTACAAGTATCTTATTTAAGTATTGATCTAAATTTTTTTTGGTTCATGAAGAAATAAACTAAAAAATGTGGTACACACTGTGTAACCCGCGAAGCGGGATGCAAAAGGGTGTGTACCACATTTTCGAGTTTACTTCGAATGAACCGAACAACAACTTGTGATCAATCCTAATAAATTAATTCCTAATTAATTTTGTTCCTGTCCTAAAAATATTTTGACGGATAATAATTGCCTAAAAAGAATTAAAATTAAAAATGTTCCCAATTGAGACCCCAACATGTGACCTCCAGTTAAACATTTTGTCTATGGAAAATAACATAATTTTTTTATCCAATCAAAATCTCTTAAGCACATCAAATTAATCTATAAATAAATATTACACTTTTCTTTTGATGTAATTATTTCATTATTTATTCCAATCTGTATGAAAAATGTTTTATTCTAATTTATGATTTATTTTTATTAATAATCCTTATTGCACTCAAATAATGTTTGGCCCTTTTCTGAAATATTTTGACATAAACTAAAGGTAAATTACAGGTAATAATGAGATACTTATTGCAAAAACGACAAATTAACGATAACAACATCTACTGCTATTTGTAAGTGGGAATACATGTAATAGGTAGCTTTAAGAGGTGGGGATAGATAGAAAAAAAAACAAAGAACAAAAACATAACAGCCATTCAGAACCCACAGGAACCAGACTTTTGAGAGCATAAGAATCAAAAAAGCTATATCTGTATTGTCAACGCTTTTGATATCGAATACCTACATATTGTCACATTAACTTTTACCCCCTCCCTTTTTTTCCCTTTTTTCAACAAAGAACTAAAAACATGTTAATATACTAAACGGCATGTCTATACTGATATGCATAACCACATCGGTGGTGTAATTCTTACCGTACTGGGTTAGTGTTATGGTTAAAGTGTTTAACGTCACTTTCAACAATATTTCACTTATATCCAGGCGGTCAGTTTTATTGGTGGAGGAAACCGGTGTACCCGGAGGAAACCATCGACCTGCGCAAGTCCCTGACAAACATTTCTCATAATGTACATGTACACCTCGCCTGAGAGGATTCTAACTCACCACGTTAGTGGTGATAGGCAGTGATTGCACAGGTAGTCATAAATCCAACTACCACACGATCACGACCTCTACGATCCCTTGTTGTTGTTCATGCTGAAAACGCTATAGGTTATTATAATTTGTTTTTCAGAGACAGAAATTAGTATCTTCTGCTGTTTTCAGAAATAAAAAAAAACAGTCCTGAATTGGAAATGAACACAATAAAGCGGGTTTAAACCGCGTATTGAAATGTCATTTCATATCTTTTGTTAGTAGATTACCAAAAGCCAAGCAATAATACGTACATGCAAACTCATTTATGCGATAGCAGAATATGGTTTGTAGTTAATCATTTATTAGTGATCCCCATGCTTTTCAAGATTCATTAACAGTAAAACAGTTTGGTATCCCTCCCCCTATTCAATAAAACAAATATAAAACAAGTTTGCATATTAAAGTAACTTCACTGAATATAAATATAACAAGCCCAAAGCCGGAATAAATGAGCGGCAACTAAATATAATTAATGATACTATGTGTAATTAACCGAAACTGTCCATGATGGAAGACCTCGTTGCATGCATTCCCATTGAAATAAAAACCTTTCCTATAATTATTCATATTACAAATTTGTGATAATGTCACAAATAAGCAGAAGGGAAAACGAATTAGAAAGGTAAGAGTTATCTACCATTGTCACCATTTCCGGTATAACAGTTATAGTAGAGCTTAAACAATTATTTCAGATGTCTAACTTAGTGCGCACGGCGCGTTTCTGGAAAAAGTACGCGCGAAATCAATATATTGGAAAACGAAATAATTCAAAATTATTTGGGACAGAAAAATAACCAACAGAGCCATAACAAGATAACTCAAAAGTGGTAGCATTATATCATTTTTCTTCGTCGACAGGATGCGAACTCACGCAATTGACCATTCGGTCACATCTAGAATAAGTCGAAGGTCAAGTAATACATATGTAGATATCAAGTTGAGTGCAAACGGCGTGTTTCTGGAATGGCTATTATCAGGTACACTGGTAGTCAAAAGCTTCGAATGCAAAGCCATTGAAAAATCTTTGGGTGCAAGTCAGAAAATGACCTAAACACGGTAGCAATAATCACATAAGGATACATATGCCTGAGGGAGATTTAGTTTTGCTTCAATATATTACATTATTGAGGATCTTTAAATTTTAAGCATTAATATATATAGTAAACAATCCGAGAGTCGAAGCACTGGTGATGCATTCGGCAACTAATAGTCCACCAGCAGAAGGATCTACCCAGTGATAGTGTGATCTATTGATAGTGTCGGAACATTTTCAAAATCCGCTCACTTCCTGTCTTATGATAGGCACTTATATAAAAAGTGTCGGGGTTAAGATAGCTTGATGGACCCAAACTTCCGCTTTAAATGAAATAAATGTGGTCATGTGAATGTTTTCCACATGTAAGTAAAATTCTTGCCCTCACAAATAACCGAACGAACAGCGTTCTTTACCTCGCTATATTCTTGAATATTATGCTCAGTTGAATAGATAAGATTCAGATAATGATCGAATCGAGATTTGCTCAGTGACAGAATATCATCTATATAGCGGAAGCTGAATTTAAGGTTTGGTGATTTCTTAAATCATACAGTCACAGGAAATGAACATTAATTACACTCGTGTCGATCAAATAACAATTATACAATGTATCTATACAAATTACATACGTAGTGTGTTGGTATCAGACCAATCCTGTTGTGTGAACCAGTATCACTACGAGTCACGATAGGGGTGAGTAGAGTAGTGATGCATTCTTCAGTATGAATTCCTATCACCACTAACATTGTGAGTTAGAATCCGTCACAGGCGGCGAGGTGTACTCGATATGTGATAATGTTTGTCAGTGACTTGCGGCAGGTTGGTGTTTTTCCCTGTTACTCACTTTTCACTCACAAATAAAAATGATCGCCTTAATATAACTGAAATATTGTTGAAAGTGGCGTTAAGCACCAAAACCCCATACCCTTTTTGAGAAATGTGGGAAAAAGTTTATGTACTAAGCGATACAGTTGACGGAAATTTTCAGACAATGTTTTTGCGAATGGGAATATGACTGAAATCGTGATGCCTTAATTTGTCGAATGAATGAATGATTAAACATTGAACGGTCATTTTCGTTACGTTGCGTTGCGACGTCATTTTCCGCATTCCAACACCACGACGTATTGAAAATATAGTCGGAAGAAAATACATCATGCAACGTCGCGCCATTATTTTATCCCCACAGTGTGTTGATTCAACATTTTCTATTAGGTCCATTTTATCATACAGGCTATTTTCTTGAATATAAAAGGAAAAGTTAGATAATGTTAGATAAGAACACTTATCCTATGCGGTGAATAATCTAATAGTACTTCATTAGATTGCTGCCAAAATAATTAAGAATAAATAAATTGGAAATGCAGCACTATACGATTACCTGACATGTTTAGTTTTAAAGCCCCAGAAGGACCATCGTAAACACTGCATTCATTCGTTTATTTTGATGCAGAAAGTTGGAAGGCTGCAATGCAAATAAAATGGTTAATATCTTATTGAATTTATAACAGTAAAATTAATATTAGAATTGTTTGTTTTTGTCTTGAATAAGAAAATAGATATATGCACTTCACATCAAAAAGAAAGTTTAAACAATAGATGGTCAATAATTCCACCAAAACGTCGATTCACCTCCCACCCTAACTCACTGAACACTACAAAGACCACGAAGTGTGACGTTGTCAATCCAGATCATGTATATATGTAATGTATAAGGTTACTTAGAAATACCTTTATTGTTTGCAATGTCATGAATTATTTGATAACAAAGCATCAATGATCGTCAAACAAAGAACATTCCTTTACGTTTGGTGTAATTACATCATTTCGATGTACATCCCTTACGAAAAAGACATGCGCTGGTTGTTCTGGACGAATAGAATTGTACTAAACTCGCCATAGGACTTATTCTTCTTTAGTCTACAGCAACACTTCATAGCTGAAGATTGCTTGCTAGTGCGCATGAGTGATAATTATTTTATAAACAAAAATGTATTTTACACTTGACTTTATTTAGAATTTATTTTAAATTATTTTTTTCCTTACACAATTTTTGGTAAAGCTATGTATATTGAAATGAATGGTTTCTAAGAATATATACTGAACAGTTGGTGTTAACTGTTCTCTAAATATGTTTTGTGGTTTGTTGTACTTTGTGTACTGTATGTTGTGGTTGCATGTTCCATTGAATAACTATATTGTAATCACGTGATTATTCTATTTTTATTATTGTATGTAACGTATCATCATAAAGACGTATAATTCCATGCTCCTCATTGTATGGAATAACTGTATTACATAGATCCCAGACTACTATGTATAACTTTGAGGAAACCAAACGTACCAGACAAAATGGTATATGACATCTAAACTTACTGTGGATAGGATAGACCATATCATATGTGTATTAACGATGGAAAACAATTGTGTGTGATTTCTAAGCTTATTGTGGATAGGATAGACCATATCATAGGTGTATTAACGATGAAAAATATTGTGTGTGATTTCTAAGTTTACTGTGGATAGGATAGACCATATCATAGGTGCATTAACGATGGAAAAAACACGTGTGTGATGTATAAGCTTACTGTGGATAGGATATACAATGTCATAGGAGTTTAACAGTGGACAAAATTGTGTGTGCTCCCCACAATTACTACGGATATATGGTAAAAAAGGAATCTAAAAGGGGTCAAATTCCAACATTTTGCATATTTGGAAGGCATATTAAGCGCTTGGAATAGTAAAATATGACACATGTCCAAAAAGAGAATGGGCTTCAGCATATAATTGAGTGCAACACATTATTATGTCCAGTAATTTACTGTGTCATGCATAATGTTATGTCCACGCTTGCTTTTAATATACACAAATTCAACTTTCCGTTGTCGACATTCTGAAGACGTATAATACTTCATTTTGAGTAGCCATTTTTTCAATATATAATTGTTATTATATATAAAATTGATTATTTTTTAATGCATAGTGTAAATAACCACAGTAATCACATCATTAGTATATTCAAGCAGTTCTTTAGAATATTGAAGAAATACAGTGCCGTTGTGATTAAATATTGGAATAATAATAAAAAAAACACTAATTTTAATGTCTACTTTTTTACTATTATAACTGATTCGATACCTCTTCTGGTGGACTATTAGTCCCTGATGATATCATAATCCCGGTAGTCAGTGTTTCATACATAGGTAATCATAGACGATTTTAGCTATCCTGTCTATGCCCTTTGCTTTCATTGATTCGAAGACTTTTGAGTTAATTAGCTTTCCAATCTTTTGATCATGAGAGTATCTGATGAAGGTTATTCCAGAAACACGTGGTGTGCACTAATTTCAATACCTACATTTTTATTGATTTTTTTACCAACATTTTTGTATCATTGTTGTAGAAAGGATACACACTTTTCCACATTTGAGTGTTGCCCCGGTGTTCCCAAATATTATTATTTTCACCGTAAGTGAAATAGCAAAAATAGTTATTTGTGATAAATCTTTAAAAACCTCCTTTTTCTTTCTGGTTCATGTTCTTTCTTCAAAAATCAAACTGCTTTCACCTATTTGTGAAGAAGTGGTGGACCATATATTTGAATGTGAGAAAATCAGTATTTCAGCTTATGTTGATAAGGTTCAGCAGGTATTTGCACCTGACAGTATTTCGTTAACAGTTTTGTTTTGTAGCAAAAAATGTCATGAAGCCCTTTGTCATGGTGCATCAATGGATTGTACTCTTTGATAAATGACATGAAGCCCTTTGTGATGATGGATCAATGCATTGTACTCTTTGATATTTATTGTACGTAATATTTACTTACATTCGACTCCTGTAAAACTATCTGCATTATTTATCTCTATTGCAAAACATCTTTGCAAAATCTACATCTTGATCTCTGAAATATACAAAAGATAAACGTTAGATAAAACAGAGAGACGCAAAGATAAATGGACAATCAAGGGAAACAGGAAGAAGGCAAGCAAAACAAGAAAACATAACAAACATAGAAAACTAAAATGACGAGCAACACGGACTCAAAGAAACCGATGTGAACAATCATGCACCAGTACGGTTATATTTTGACAGTTATCGTTTGTTTATATACATTACTAATGACGTCCTTCTAATTATATAATCCTTTCTTATATGGAAACCTGTGCACAAATGTGTCAAACTAGCTTATTTTGTTTTACTCATCATGTAGTTAGTCTGCTTATGTATTCTTTCCGATAATATACAAAAAAAAATATCATGTGTACCAAAGCCGACCTTTACAAAGTTGACACTGTAGTTATCTTCCTTTTTATCTCAGCAAACGGTACCTGGTATATTTATTTATGCTGTGAGTTTGTAGGGGGTTCCTTAACTGTTTCAAATGACATTTTTGAGATGTGGCTGTGATTCTGTTCTTCACAAAATTATCTGACCAATAACTATAGCAGGCTTGTATTTAAGATGTAAAGTTCATATATTTCCTTCCATTTTAACTTGTGGGGACACTAAAATGTCATATTTTACCATCATATGTTGTGATAAGAATATGGTTACGTTAAACAAATCAATTTGAAACTCACATATGAAATGGACGGTTATATTGTTGTCTTATATCCCACTATCAATAGCTATAGTTTTGAACATACGTAGAGGCTACTAACTTTTGAATCAATAGCATAGAATCACAAAACATGCTTTATCCACTTGACTTCATGTTTAAATATAAGAAAACGTAGATATCAAATTGAGTGCGCACAACGCGTTTCTGGAATAACCTTCATCAGGTACGCTCAAAATGGAAAGGTTGGAAAACCAAATAATTTCAAAAGTTTACGAGCAGGTAAACCAAAGGGCCTAAATAGGATACCAAAATTGGTTAATGTCACCTATGTCTGAGGGAGGAGAACCTTAGTTTTAAATTTACCTGATTATTAGAAAGCGGCCAACGATTTTGAAGCATTCGAAATTCGCAGTCCTTCCATTTACAATATGTTCTATGAATGTAATTTCACTGAAGTTCCAAAAGACTATTGCCTTAATCCCATTCGCCGCCGTGAAGTCGTTATTATGCTAGTTGCATGGAAGCATACCATTTTGACATTAAAACAATGTATATAATTATAGACTGTTTATATCAAACTATGGTAGCCATCACGTGACTTTTATCCTGTCTTAAAAGTAGGATACTCTATATTTTTTTTTAGATAGGAGTCAACGGGACATTATAAATAAATAGGTTGGTTGGTGGAGCTTAACGTCACTTTCAATAATATTTCAGTAATATCTTGGCGGTCAGTTTTATTGGTGGAGGAAATCGGAGTACACGGAGAAAACCGTCAACGTGTCGCAAGTTACTGACAAACATCATCACATAGTGTTGTATCGATTACACCTCGCCATGCACGGTGTTCGAACTGAAAACGTCGGTGGTAATTAGGAAATGATATGAACAGGTAGTTGAAAACCCAAACTTCCATACGATCACGACCATGACGGCCCCTATAAATAAATACAAATTGCTGAAACCAATGAAGTTAGACAAAATTTGGTCCTACTTTATATATCTGCAATATTTCATATTTTTTAAATTGTTGTATCAACAGTTTACATTCGAAAGAAATTGTATCAATTTTAATTGCACACGTCCATCTTAATCAGCCATACTAAGCTTTGATAACTCTATTACAGATCTAGTTTTCGGTAGCATAATAACAAAATGATATTATAACAGGTGCATACAATTGTGTTGAACTATTTGACGCGGTTTTACGTTTTTTTTTTGCCAAAGGGCATACCTTTGGGCCAAATAAAAAAAAACAATCTGAGCCACACAATATACATTTGAGCCCAAGTTAAATTATTACATGTCATGCTAAAATGATTGTTTACAGAGTATGTGTATATATAATTCTGATTTAATTTTATTTTGAGCTCGAGCAGATTTTCTACTCACACTACAGGTTGAAAACGTGTTTCGCTTTTGTATTCGTTCAAACCATAATCAAGTCATAATCTGCAAATTGTCCATATCTAGAGAATTGTGGGTTAGAACTAAGCCCCTAGTGAGGGCAGAAGAATATTCTACCCACACTACATGTTGGAAACGTGTTTCGCTTATGTATGCATTCACAAAAAATATTGCATAAGGAACATAGTGGGTTATTTTTATAGGAACCAGGACCTATTCACCCTTACCGAACTCCTAGACTCACCCCCTGTTGCTCATCATATTAGTTTTCCATGTTATGCTGCATTGCGTTTTGCTGGGGTTTGTTTTGTTTTGTTTTGTTTTATTTGTTTTGTTTGTTTTTGTTTATTTGTTTCGTTTTTTTTTTCCTTTGTTTTTTTGTTTGTTTGTTTTTTGTTTATTTTTATTTCCCCAATGTGGCCAATGTCTCTGGATTCTTTATTCTTCATTGCGCCTTCGGGTTGTTCTAACATTGGTTCATCTGTAAAGTGTCCAAATCTAAAACTCTGCAGAGCAGCACCAAGCGGGGTTTCAACAAAGCGAACTTCAATTGGATAATGATAAAAAATAAGAGTTTGAAGACACCAAAGGGGCAATCAGAATCCGTATATCGAAGAAGAACAGACAACACAATGGCCAAAAGATACCAAAGGGGCAATCAGAATCCGTATATCGAAGAAGAACAGACAACACAATGGCCAAAAGATACCAAAGGGGCAATCAGAATCCGTATGCCGAAGAAGAACAGACAACACAATGGCCAAAAGATACCAAAGGGGCAATCAGAATCCGTATATCGGAGAAGAACAGACAACACAATGGCCAAAAGATACCAAAGGGGTAATCAGAATCCGTATATCGAAGAAGAGCAGACAACACAATGGCCAAAAGAAAACAAAATAATATTTTGATTCAACAGAAATTCAAGAATGTCATAGGAAAGGGATCAAACTATTATACTGGAAAGGAAAAGAACAATTATGCAAAGGGATTTAATTGTAAAATATAGCGGTCTAGTTCAAGGACCGGTCATCAAAATAATCAGTCTTACACTACAGTTTAATGGACGGAATCGAAGAATACTTCTGCAATGGCATGAGAGAATTCTACATTTTACAGATACTTACCAAAATTGATTCATTAAATTTTATGTATGAATGACAATGGTCACAATACAAGTTCTCTCGTTAAGATCACAGATTTGTAACAGGGATGTATGATTCTAGGTAACACTAACAGTGAACCATATACACATTTTGGACATATTTTTATTGCATTAAAAATCATGAGAGAGAAATCTAGAATTTTATTTTATAGATAGCACACTTTAATCGTAACATAGAAATGTAAATGAAATAAATGTTAAACGAGAAACAATTATTTATATCATGTTTAAAGATAAAATGAAAAACATAAATTACCACAATGTCTTAACAATTCTAAAATTACCACACTGTCTGAACAATCCTAAAATTACCACACTGTCTGAACAATTCCAAAATCAAATATCAAAATCGCAGAAAGTGGCAAAATCGATACCCTAAATATGCTTAAAAATAAGACTTTTCTTCAAATCCTCAATTTGTCAATGTTGTAACTAGAAATAGCAATAATAAAACTATAAAATAGAAAGTTTTATGTTATTATTGTAGGATTAAACACTGTTTTCTAGTAAAGTATCTATGTATAAACTCCGGCAACTCACTCACAAACTGAATAAAGTCCGAAGGACTTTATGTAAAGTTTGTGAGTGAGCTGCCGGAGTGTATACATACATAATTTCCTAAAACACAGTGTTTAATCCTTATAATTTTTATTCTTGGACACCGTGTTGTTTTCGACGTTAAATACTAATAATTCTTGGTGGATTATTTTTTTCATATTCCTACACCGTAACGCTACAAAAAAAAATAGTACAGTAAACGGAAATATTGATTGATAAATTCCTTTCGAATGACGTAGAATAAGTGATGATATCCAATCAGATTATGAGTTATTGATAAATTCTAGTAAGAATAGAATTATTTTACCTTATGTATCTCCTAGAATACACAGAACACCAAACAACAGAAAGGGACAATTTTATAATTGTAGCTAAACACCCTTTTATCGTAACATAAAAATATACATGAAATACATGTTAAATGAGAATTTTATTTATATCATGTTTATAAATAAAATGAAAATAACACAATTTACCACACTGTCTGTCCAAAATCAAACATCAAAATTGCAGAAGGTGTCAAAATCGATACACCTAATTAAACTATGTTTAAACATAAGACTTTTTTTCAAACCCTCAATTTTTCAATGTTGGAACTAGAAAAAGCAATAATAAAATTATAAAATAGAAAGTTTTATGATATTAGTTTACCTTCTATCTCCCCTACAATACACAGAACACAAAAACAACAAAAAGATTAACATGTCGATAACGTCGTGTTCATCCAAATCTGTCAAATGAAATTAGGAGGCAAGTTTTCCTTTTAAAAACAAAAACTTATATACTGTACTAGTTCTGATTGCTTATCTAATGATGTGATGTAATTAAATACAAAACACATTACGTAATCTTAATATGTATTAGATTTGCATTAGATATATATTTTGCCTCGTCAGAAACCATAAGCATTCAAGATTAACATATGTTCACCGTAAATATTGCCAGTATAATAGGACACAAATGAGAAAGACATTTACATCAATGAAAGAAATTTAACACTCGAGTATGTCTATTGCTAGGTATATGTAATACATTTGATGTATTTTTAGTTAATGGACATTATTTTATATTGACAAAGATAAAGAGAAGATTGCATCATCAGAGCAAATGGGTTGTCAAAAATAAAAACAAGGTGTATTTTATATTTAACATTGAGTTGTGATTATGGACAAACAGACAGAGGTCAATTTAAATAATGTGTTCAATCAGATATTAAGACTTATCTAATTGAACACAAAGTTTCAAGATTAGCAGAAACCAGCACTATGGCCGATGATTATGCACGTTTGTTGAAAAATAAAAGTGTCCCAAATTTGAATGACTATGTCCAGAATAGGTTCCCTTCATATAACCATTTAGATAAACCAAAATCAACTTCATCAGAGAAAAATTAAAATAGTGACAAACCTCCTGAAATAAAAAAAAGGGTGATTACCTAAATCAATACCGTCTTGTTCCTATTTTAAGAAAAAGGCGCATTGTTTCAGAATGTTCGTGGGTTCTTAAAAGGAGGAATGAGTTGATTGATTGATGTTTAACGTCCAGCAAGCAATTTTTCAACTATATTCAGGACGAGAATAATTTTAACGCCACGAGACTCGAAAAAAGGAAATGTGATGGGTAGGGACGGATAATTGTGCCAGTGCAACAGGTCTCCTATGGACCACTCATCATGATCATAATGCTCATAATGAGCTGTTACACTGAGTTCTTTAACGTGCGAAGAGGGTGGCAATCTCTCAACACGGGGCCTCGACTTTATTTACGTCTCATCCGAAGGACGGGTTGATTGTCAATTTATACATCCCGCACAACCGACGAAAGCCCTTTAAACCGAAGAAGATCTCGGTCCCATTTCTATAACCCGGGGTTCCCGCGGGGTTGACCCCATTTGGAGGACTAGTGCCTCTAGGACGGAGAAACCTGGTGCCTATTCTACCCCCGGCACACCCTATGGGAGGGGGTTGTACAAATAAACGAAACATTAAAAATATAAAAACCATACATCTAGAACATATGTTGTATAACTATATTTTTGCATATAAATTAATTTCTTTTAAAAATCGCAAAATTGTGTCGCCTGCGACATTTGTAAATAAATTAGATAAACTGTTGGCATTGAAGAATGTCTGCCGAACATCGGCAACATCCACACAATCAATCAAGACATGTCTTAATGAAAAATTAGAATTACACGAATACATTCCGGTCGTTCTTCACTATTTAACAAATAACTATGAGTAAGTCTCCTATGACCTATACGACATCTGTTCCTTCCGATTGTGACCGTTAGAACAAGGAGTCTTGCCAACTAGGGAATGCATTTCGTGTAATTTGTTATGAATTTGCTGGTCCCAGCTATCCTGCCAACGCTTTAAGATATATTTCACTATAAAAGGTTTAATATCTGTATAAGGAATAGAACAATTGGATACAGGATCATCCAATGCGTTCTTGGCTTCCCGGTCAACGACTGTGTTCCCATGGATACCTATATGACTAGGGATCCATGTAACAATTAAATGTATACCAATAGCAACAAGGTTTTTATAAATTTCAACAATTTTTAAAATAAAAGGGTTTTGAGTTTTACAACTCTCAATTGCCAACAGGCAAAAAAGAGAATCGGAACAGATCATGAATTTACTCTTTTCAGAAGAGGCAACGAACTTCAAGGCAAGAAGTATTGCATTAGCTTCTGCACTGAAGATCGAACTGGCAGATGGTATTCGAGTAGAGTAGACCTGCTGTCCAAACACTGCTGCCGATGCTACTCTTTCACCATCCTTTGAACCATCAGTATATATTGCAGAGTATTCAGATGTTACCGATCTAATTTCAGCAAAATGTTGCTGAATTAGTAAACGGTTTGTTTCTGATTGTTTGTGTTGTGTAAGTTCAAAATTAAAGGTAGGTTTTGGATTTAACCATGGAGGGTTTTCATGAATTACAGTAGGTGCTATGTCATCCAAATTTATATCAGTCCAAAAGGTTGAATTGTATTGGGTTGTATATCGTAAACATTTTCATATAGAGGGTTGAAAACACAGTCATGTGCAGGATTTGAAGGATAAACCTTCAATTTGGTTGCATACTGCATACCAAGTTTGATACGTCTGTTTTCAAAGGAAGGCTCGTTTGCTTCAACATACAAACTCTCAACTGGAGACGTTCTGAACGCTCCAAGTGAGAGTCGTAATCATTGATGATGGACTGTATCTAGTAACTTGATATACGATGGACGGGCTGAACCGTAAACGATACATCCGTAATCCAATTTTGATCGAATCAACGATCTATATAAATTTAATAAAACCGTGCTATCCGCACCCCAGTCGGTACTGGACATCAATTTTAAAATATTAAGAGCTTTAAGGCTCTTATTTTTAAGCATTTTAATATGGGGTAGAAAGGTAAGTTCCCTATCAAAAAGAAGACCTAAACATTTAGTTTCTGGGACTATTTTTTATAGGGGAATTGTATAATTCTAACTTCGGGTCTGGATGGAGTCCTCTTTTATTACAAAAGTGCATCCCTACAGTTTTTGAGCTAGAGAATTTAAATCCATTCTCCATTGCCCATTTTTCTATCTTATTTAGACATAGTTGTAATTGTCTTTCAATTGTGTTCATATTTTTGCCCCGATAACATATCAGGAAGTCATCTACAAATAGAGAACCCTCAATTTTTTCATTTAAAACTTTAGCAAGACTGTTTATTTTAATACTGAATAATGTAACAGAGAGGATGCTTCCCTGGGGAACTCCCATCTCTTGTTCCTGTATGTCAGAATAAGTTGAATTAACTCTGACATTAAATTCTCTGACAGATAGAAAATTTGAAATAAAATTAGGTAGATTACCTTTCAACCCCATATCAAAGAGGACTTTAAAATGCCATATTTCCATGTTGTGTCGTATGCCTTTTCTAAATCGAAAAAGATAGACACAGCATGATCCTTTTTGGCAAAGGCGTTCCGAATAAAAGTTTCAAAACGAACAAGATGATCTAATGTGCTTCTACCTTGACGGCATCCACACTGTATATTAGACAAGAGTCCATTGGATTCAAGAAACCATACAAGGCGAGCATTGATCATCCTTTCCATGGCTGTACACACGCAACTAGTTATTGCAATAGGCCGATAATTCGACGGTTCAGAATGGTCTTTACCAGGTTTTGGAATAGGAATGACATTAGCTAATTTCCAAATTGATGGCAAGTCGCCTGTTTCCCAAATGTCATTCATGAGATCTAAAAGAACTTGGAGTGCCGATTCCGTAAGATGTTTGAGAAGCTGGTAATTGATATCGTCGGGGCCACATGCAGTGTCATGCGCCTTATCCAACGATTTTCTCAATTCATCTAACGAAAACGGGCGATTGTATTCCTCCAAATTCTTTGATTTAAAATCCAATTTAGTTTTTTCCTTTTGTCTTTTAAAATTTTTGAAATTCGGTATGGTAATTTTGGGTAGAAGAGTTTTGTGAAAATATTTGGCCTAATTTATTTGAAATGTCCTGTTCAGATGTTAATGTGTCATGTCCATCTTTTAAATGATGGACGTTTGCTTTATTATTTTTGCCTTTAATTTTTTGTACCATATTCCAAACGTTATTAATCGGAGTATGACAATTTAATTTAGAAACAAAATTAAGCCAGGAAGTGCGCCGATTTTGTTTCAATGTTCTTCGAGCTTTCGCCCTGAAGATACGGAAATTGCCGAGGTTGTCCGATGTTGGATGTCTTCCGAACCGTCGTTCGGCCTTTTTGCGATTTTTGATGGCATCTCTGCATTCATCATTAAACCATGGTTTACCTGGGTGTTTTGGATTTGTCGAGGTCTTTGGTATAGTCTCATCAGCTATCGATATTACTGTTTCATTAAACTTCAAAATAGGATCGGTGGCATTTCTGATCATTTCGTTTGAAGTTGTTCCCTGCACATCTGTTCGTAGAGGGGCCAGTCAGCTTTGTCAAATTTATACCGTGCAGGTCTTTCAACTACAGTGGAATGTAAGCTTTCTAGGATAATGGGAAAATTATCACCTCCACAGAGATCATCATGGACTTTCCATGAGAAATCTAGAAGAAGAGATGGATCAGTAACAGTAAGATCAAAAGCTGAATAAGACCCATTCCCAGGATGTAAATAGGTATAAGTACCGTCGTTAAAGATACATAATCCTTCCTGGGAGATAAAGTCTTCAATTTTTTTTGCCTTTATCGGTGGTTGTTTTACTACCCCACAGGGGGTTATGTCCATTAAAGTCGTCCATGATGATGAACGGGGTAGGTAGTTGATCAGCTAACTTTTTGAGTTGAGTTAAGCGGAGTGCTGAATTTGGTGGTATGTAAACCGAACATAAGGTTATTGTTTTATCTAAAGTGATGCGTACAGCAACAGCCTGTAGGTCTGTGTTGAGATTAACATAACTATGTAAAATGTTATCTCGAACGAAGATTGTTGAACCGCCTGCGGCTGGCTCATCCTCATCTACATAGGTGCTGTACATGGAATAATTTTTAAGATTAATATTATCACTTTTTTTCAAAGTGTCTCTTGAAGACAAAATGCAACTGGTAGAAAGGCTTGAACTAGTAAGGTAATTTCAATAAAATTAACTTTTAGACCTCCACAATTCCATTGAATGATATGAGCCATCATGGGTGTCAGATTGGGGAAAAGCTTTTCTTCCGTTGGGAACTTTTCCGCCGACCTTCCGTCGAAGATCTACTAGGAGATCTCATCGTTTCCGATGGTGATTCACCCATGGGAGATGGTGAATCATCCGGAGGAAGATTCCATACGGATTCATCCTCTGAATCCTCAAAATGTCCATATTTATTGTGGACCTGGACAGGGTCCTTTGTCAATTTGCCATGGTCCTGTGGAGGACCTCTGGAATATTAACTTTTTGAGGATTTGTTGACATTTTGTTTTGTTTTGTAAAACATGGAGAAGAAACTGAAGTTTTCACTGTATTTGAAGTGGTGGCAGTTTGAGAAGAACTAGATTTCTTTGTTGATGGAGTAATAATCTTTTCTTTTGGTTTAACAGTAAGTCGAGTTGGTTTTTCCGTGTCTTCAATCCAGGTGAACATTGTTTGAGTTTCATCTGTATTGAAAACAAATTTCGTGACACTGGCATATGATTTTTGTGCAGGTGAATCATTCGCTGCAGAGACGAATCTGCGCGCCTCAGGGTATGAAATGTTTTTTTCTGATTTTATCTTTTGGATTTCTTTTTCTTTGAGAAAATATTGACACTCTTTAGATGACGCCATGTGAGGATGACCACAATTGGAGCACTTCAGATTGTTATTACAATCGAAGCCCTCATGGTCTTCCTCTGCACACTTGAAACATCAAAGTTTCCCTTTACACTGACCTTTACCAAGTCCGAATTTCTGACACTTAAAGCATCGTATTGGATTCGGGACATATGGACTGACTTTAACTTTGCAAAAGCCCATGCGGATTGATGATAGAATCGTGGGAAAATTAAATGTAATAAGGTAGGTGTTAAATTTTATTTGCTGACCATTTCTTTTCGATATTAACCGTTTTACATGAGTAACACCCTGAGGTGCTAGTTCAGCGCAGATTTCATCATCAGTGAGATCGTCCAAATCTTCGTCTCTGTATTGAATGATTCCTCGACTGGTGTTTAGAGTTCCATGAGGAGTGGAATATATAGCATTATTATGAATCTGTTTTAGCGATAGCAGGTTTAATGATTGCTGCTTTCGGTGGCATTCGATCATCAAACCGACAGATTTCAATTTGGTGACATTTTTAACTTCTCCTGCACAGCTCTTGATGCATCTTTCAATAACAAAAGGTGATAATTTAGTGAGTGGTATACCATCTTCACTACTTTTTAAAACAATAAACCGGGACCAGTTGTCAAAAACTTCAATTTCTGCTTGAAGTCTACTTTCATTTTCCTTTTTTTTGGGGATTTGGTAAATTTTGAGTCTGTTTAGAACACAATGGGGCACCCATGTTGCCATGTATAAAGGTTCACCATCCTTGTCCCCACCCACCACGGAGTGCCAACACGGGCGATACTTGAATTCCAAGGATCTCCATCGGAAAGTACCAGCAATTGCAAGGATGGTATACTCGAATAGTAGAATTTCTCTATGAACGCAAGCTTCGTATTAGGGCTGGTTCCCCAATGAAACAACCGTTCGAAATATCAACTACTCGATTGACCCATTAGCCACCTCCTTCTTTAAAAATCCCATCTCTTAGCCATTTAGAAAACATCATTCATCAAATTAGAATAATTAAAACGTATAAACAATGTTTAGAGGATCAGTTAAAGGGCTTGACGTAACCAGCCGATTGATCGTATCGGTTTCATTCGACCTCCCGTCTAGGTGAAGTAAGGACCAAAGAGGTGTGTTTCAGCCACCAGGATCCCGTCCTCCACCATTACGGGTCGCAACACACGACAAACGTGTCCCCTCATTTAGTCTGACTTCTACGACAAGCAAGAGGGTGCTGTGGGCCTATTCGTAGTACCCCGGACCCACACAGGGCAGGAGGAATGAGAATAAACCGCAATATTCTTTATCATGCACTGTATTAACAAACTCTCTTATGTCCATTGAAGTTGAAACACCTAATTTAAGGTTTTCAAAATCTCAGGCTGATATTATGGAGGATTATGAGCCCTTTATAACTAAGGAATTTGTATCACTGTTAAGCGATGAAACCAGTCAAAAACCTACTCAAATATTGCTTGATATGGGAGCTACCCGAACGTACTTGCTAGAAAATAGACTTCTGCTGCTGTAATTGTGTTGTTACGGGAGTAGACTTAGAGTTCCATAGTGTTTCCGTCCCTCATATTAATTCAAAATCAGACTTTGTTTGGGTACATATTGTCGTAGGGGTAAAACCTACACTTCCTGTGGAGAGTGTCTCCGTGTTATTTGGTAGCGAGTTGAACGGAATTAGAGTGAATCCAATAGTCTACGATGAGCCTAGTTACGATGAGAATGAATGAGAAAACACAGAGGTGTTTCCTGCTTGTGCGGTAACTACAACAATGAGAATGAAACTCGGAGAAGAGGAGATCTTATTACAAGATGGTAGCACAAAAATAGTGATGTTGAATTAAAACACATATTGTTTCCACATGTCAATGATCACTTTTTATATTGTGATGGCGATATGTCTCGTTATTCCACAGATACGGACCGAAATCCCTCACATTTATTAACAAAATAAAAATAACTAAAAAACAACGAGATGGGGACTACTATTGCAAGAACACAATCTGATTATTAACCATGTTAAAGGCAATGATAACGTCATAGCTGATGATGTGTCTAGAGTTGGATAAGATTGTTATCAATTTATGCCAAATGTGTGGACAATATATTTAATATAAGTTTACTTTGATGTTTCTTCTAGTAAAAGTACACAATTAAGAAAGACATTTACATCTATTCAAGAAACGTAACACTCGAGTGTGTCTATTGTTATGTATATGTATATGATGTATTATTAGTTAATGGAGAATATTATTTGTTGACAAAGATAAAAAGATGATTGCAACATCAGTGCTAATAGGCTGCTAACAATAGACAAAATCAGTTTTATTTAAATATGGCAATACATCTACCTGTGCTTGCAGTGCATATCACCACTAAAGTCTTGAGTTCAAACCCGGTTCATGACAAGGTGTAGTCGATACAACATTATGTGATAAAGATTGTCAGTGACTTTTTCACCGGATATTCCTCTTTCCTCTACCTTTAAAACTGACCGCAACGTTAAAACAAAAATATAGTTGAAAGTGGCGTTAAACACCATAAGCATAACAGCATACATGAACAAATAGACAGTGGTCATACCTGCACGTTCTGGATTTTTCGACATACCTATGTAAGGGCGAACAAATTAGAGAGTAGCAAATCAGAAATTTGGGATTTATAACACACTTGGAATTTATAGCATTGCATATGGTTATGTTTACTTCAGTGAAGTCACGTAGATGGGACTTTAAACAATTCCAACACACAATAAGGAAACTTTGTCGATTGAAACTAAAGGATATTATAATTTAATAGGAATTCCATTTCACAGATTTGCCAGAGATTCGTTGCATTATCAACAAATAGTACTCAACCTTTTTCATCAATACACCATCTCTTACAGTGAGAACATATTTTATCAAAAGAACAATTAGAGACTCATACGTTAATTATAAGATAATTAAGATGAAAAACAAAAAATACCACACTGTTGGAACATTTAAACAAATTATGGAAGAATCGTAAAAAGAGACAAACTCTATACCCTTAATACACATATGCATTTCAGTGCGGAGATGGGGAGGTCTATGCTAGTTATATGGGCCCAAGCATCCCCTTTTAATGAAAAAATAATGCAATGCAAGTATTTTCCACATGTGACTCACATACCTACCCACACAATTAACCTGACAAACAACGTTCTAATAAAGCACGCTATATTATTGAATATTATATATAATGCATTTATTGTTCGTGACACAAACGAACAGGATTATATAGCTGTTTGTATTTTAACATTTTAGGGTTACAATTATGGTGGTTAACGCCACTTTCAACAATGGTGCAGCTATACCGTGGCAGTCAGTTTAATTACTGGAGGAAACGCAGTATCCGGAGGAAACCACCGATATGCCGCATGTCACTGATCAGCTTTATCACATGATGTTGTATGGAATAAATGATTACATCTCGCTATAAACGTGATTCGAACTCACAAATTCAGCGGTGATAGGCACTTATTGCATAGGTAGTTGTAAATCCAACTACCATTTGATCACGACAACAACGGCACTCTTAACATTTTCGAATTTCTATATCAAGTCCAGAGCAGGAGATTTGGGCACCAAATTGTACTAACTGACAATTAGTAATTTTATAATACGCATTTGTGATATATAATTTGAGTATCAAATCTGGAATGTGCAAAGAAATCTATTGTACTATACAGTGCATGGGATTAGAGACTTACACCATCCTTGCACTTAACAGACATCATTCAGCAGTTTCTAATGAACAACAATCTTTTATACGATGTCCTTGGTGACCAGTTGCTAATCAATAGTGTTTACGCTATCCATTATATAGTGGTCGTTAAAGACTCTCGTTTTCGTGCGGATATCCATACAAATGCATTGTCTAGTATAATGGACCCTTTCTATACCTTTTCATGCGAGTTATTTTCTTTAGACGACGGGGGAAATTGTAGCCAGTCTAGCAAGAATAATGCAAATTACAACGAATTTGATTATATTTTCTGATACTTTTTGGATATTTAAACCATGTACAACATCAGAGGATAATTTAATAGCAAATATAGAAAATGCAGAGATTGTTACTACATTACATTTTTGAACTGATTATGCGGAAAATATATGTTAATTTCATTGAACTCTGCATGAGAGGGGATTATTTTGTCCGCCTTACAGGAAATTAACTCCTGAAAAAATGTATAATGTTAGAATCAAATTCAGAAATGTACAAATGGTCTATTTTCAAAAATTTCTTTCACCCACACATTTCTGCCACGGGAAATTCCAAAATGAAGAACAATATGTGCACTATTATGCAAATTAATTGTCAGTTTATGCTTTTAATCATTTTAGAAAAAGTTTTCAAATTTGTGCTGTGCACAGAAACTATCAAATCCATATGCCCAGTCTGTGTGATAAATCGAAAAACACAATGTGACTGAACGTATTAGCAATACGTGCGTGAAATCAAGATACCTGTCATTTTGTACAGTGCATGTTGCCTCATTCCGATTGGTTGTTTTATCATTCAAATAACATTTTTAAACTACTTTTGTATGCTGATTTTCTTGTTATATATACTATATTTATATATGAATACATAACAGATGACACTACTAGGTGTAAATATTAAAATATATATTGCTACACTGGATGAAATTGTTTATTGTTATAATATTGATAGTGAAACATGAAACCAAATTAATTACTTTTCCAGGTCCGTCTATCTCGGATATAGATAAAATTAGCAATTTTGGCGGGACCGTCGTGACCTATGCAGTCAGAGCATATCACAACTAAAGTTGTGAGATCGAATCTTATGCAACATTATGTGATAAAGTTTGGCTTTCTGCATATCGTGGTTTTTTCCGGGTACTTCAGTTTCCTCAATCAATATACCGCCACTATATAGCTGTAAATTGCTGAAAGGGACGTTAAACACTAACCCCCAATGGTGCCAATGCTGCTTAGGCTCTTTAGTTTTCCTGATGCTCCGAAAAATCGCTTAGTTTTCCAATCATTTTCCTATGAGTGTACCCGATGTAGGCTATTACAGAAAAGCGTTAATACATATTTGACCTCTACGAAGAGATCACATGAATGGTAGAACATTATATGGAGACAAACCTCATTTAATATATGTTTAGTTTTGCTTTGTTATTGCTTTTTTTAAAACTTATTCATCCCCGTAGCTCGTGGACCATATAACTATGCTTATGTTAATATTTTCATCATTACGGTGTAGACCATGACTAAGCTATAAATTAAAGGAACGTTGGACATTGCAAAATTAACTATTTCGCCTGTAGCTCTTATTGTACTTCCCTGGCAATGTTTTGTGATAACTATATGTACTTGTGCTTCAAATTACTAATAGTTTTTCTTCACCAAATGTACTTCTTGCTGATTATCGGTTGTTGAATATTAGATGTTAGATATTATATACTAATTAAACTAAGATATGCTTATTACCCACAGAGAGCAAGCAAACTGAAAAAGTCAATACAGTTATTCAATAAAACTATATTTAAAGAAAAACATTAATTTTGTAATAATTTAAGATATTACAATATACCTAACAGAAACGTTGTACGGTTGCCACCATGACTTGGTTGCCCTATATGGAATATCTGTGTCTCAATGACCAAAAATATGATCCATTTGTCGAACGCATTTCCCGGTTGTTCCTCATTCATGACGTATCACCCGGTTTTTAACTAGATTAACACAACGGTTACCACTATTGGAGCAGTGACTGAATACCCTTCTAGGACACCTGGGTTCACCCCGGTTTTCAGTAGGATTCTTTAATTCTTTAGTTTTATGTGTATGTTTTGTAGATTGTTGTTTGTCCTTTTGTCCGTTTTTTTCGGCCATTGTGTTGTCTGTTCTTCTTTGGTATACGGCTTCTAATGACCTTCTTTGGAATCAAGATTACTTTTCGAAAATTGGGTTGAGGTGAGCAGGTATGTCGATTTGATCCCTGTGAATCGTCAACCAATCATTAAGACAATGTGTCATGCTAAAATCAGAAAGTGGGAAATAGTTGTGTGAAGGACGGAAAAGGAAAAGGGGACTTTATTTTATGTACCCTGACAAAGTATGTTAAAACATATGAATTGTTATGGGCCTTGTCTGTAGGGAGGGAAAATCTGGCATAGCGATAATATTTGTGTTTTTCAACATTAAGGTCTTTGAAGATAAATGTTACGTTTAGGAGTTTAGTTCTAATTTGCATGCACAACATAATAGACCATTAATGCCCTCTTTTTCACGTTTTGTCTATTGTCTGTCATAATCCTCGAGAGGATCCATGCAATCCGTGTTTATATGTGAACAACCTGATTGAATATATGTAGTATTGGTGCACATAATTATTGTGACAGCCATCATGTTCATGATCGTTAGGTAGTTGCATTTATTACTATCTATGCAATCATTGGCTATCACCACTAACCGTGTGAGTTCGAATCACGTTCACGGTGAGGTGTATTCAATACACTAGTTTGTGATAATGTTTGTCAATGACTTGCGACAGGTCTGTGGTTTTCTTCGGGTAATCCGGTTTCCTCTACCAATGAAACTGACCGCACGATATAAGTGAAATATTGTTGATAATGCTGTATCGAGTACACCTCGCCAGGAACGGGTTCGAACTCAAATCTTTAGTGGTGATAAGCACTGATTACACAGGTAGTTGTACATTAACTACCATAGGACAACGACGACCGTTTAATATATATGAATATTTTTAACGTTTCAAGTCCACTGAAAAATGGTTAAGAATCGTTTATCACAAACTCTCCGCACAAGAAATAAACACTAGAACTAACCTCATAACAGTAGTGCAATGGTTACAGATCTGTAAATGTTGTGAATGTGTCTAGGATCAAAATATTCAATATGAAATACATAGCAAAATACATCATTGTTAATATTGTTTATTAGTATGTTTTGCTGGACACTGAACCTTATGTATTATAGCATAGTTCACAATACTTTGTAATCACGATATACGATAATTGAAAATACATTTATCCAATATTTCTTTAATTGTGATTGCATCCATCATCTAATCTATGGATGCCTATGTTTGCAGCGCTTTCGTTGTGGCGGAGAAGGAGATGTTGTTGCCTTGTTGCAATCTCCTTCTATGTTACCATTATCATCACAAATAATTGAATCATATGCATTAATGTGAGGCGTGCAACCCACTGGAACATTACATGCAGGTGTTGAGTGATTTTCTGTAAATTGCTAAGAACCAATGACAGATTAGTATACAATACATTATTTAGCATTATGTATGTTTTCCCTTGAAATTAACGAAAGTAGCCTGTGTGATACAAGGTGTCTGATGCAAGATGTTGTATCACCACACTGTGGTGATAAAAGAATGGCGCGACGTTGCACGAGACGTTCTCTGCCGAACTCCTTTGTCATGACGTCATATCATTGGAATCCGGCGAAAAACACATCAATGTACGCAACGTAAAGACATACCATCAATATTTCGGGCAACTGTAAGGTCCATATTTCATTTTTAAAAGCGTTGTCGGATTGTACAGTGACACTGAAAGTTATTGAACAATAATTCGACATTGGTGAAAGAACGGCAACAAATAACGTAACGTCATTCACAAAATGCAGTCTTCCTGAGAATATTGTAAAAAAAAAGTTGTAAATATTAATTCGACCCTTGTTATTTGTTTAAAATTTGTTTTCGCGACTCGTAGTGATACTGGTCCACACAACAGGCTCGACCTGACATAAAGTCTTGTACCACCACACTATGTATGTAATGGGTATTTATCTAATATTATGATCAAACTTTCATCGTTAACAATCAAACATATTTTCGCGTGGTTGTTTTTCGCTTTGCTTGCTTTTCGCTTTGTTTTGTTTTTTTAAGCCAAGTTTAAGTATGTCAGAACAAACATTGTTGTATCATGATTAACATTGTTGTATCATGATTAACATTGTTGCATCATGATTAACATTGTTGTATCATGGTTAACATTGTTGTATCATGATTAACATTGTTGTATCATGATTAACATTGTTTATCAGTATATTGTGATATATCATATATGTATTATCTAGATTATTGCTGTATAAATCGTTTTTCTATTAATACACACACAAAAATACAAACAAATCGTAATTTACCGTTACAAAGCAGTAATTTCGCATATATTTTAGAATATTATTGTAATATAATGTTTAAACGAAATACTCGTATACTCGTAAATAATTATATTGATAACGTTATACGACCACCAAATGCAATTCCTGAATCGGTTCGTTGTGGTTGTATATTGATAAACACATTTGGATATATACTATTTTATAATTAGATTTCTTTTAATATTAATAATTCAATATTTTTTGCTATTTTTTCTTTTCTAGCTTCACTTGCCACGTCCACCAGGAAATATAGTCCCGTGTGGGATTTTTTTCACGTTTGAAAATCCCGCTCATGAGTTATATTGCCCGGTGACGATTTCCAGTTTAAACCGGAAATTAATCTATTGTAAACACACGACTACTTCAAATTCCATGCTGCTTGTCTCATTTAGTATGTGAACTTACACTTATTATTTATTTTTTTTATTACTTATTTTGCTACTAAAATATAATATAACAAATATTCGATGTGACTGTCGTCAATATACAAGAACATTTTCCCTCGGACCATTGAATTGCATGGATGTGTTATATTGGTGGACGTCAACGGCGTCCGGCAATATAACAAACCCATGCAATTCAAGGCATCTCGGGAAGATATTCTTCTATATTGACAACAATAACATGGAATATTTGTACAATATAAGCTTGAATGATATGTCAAAAATTCCATATTAAGAAATGAATATCAAAATCATGATTCGCATTGGTTTTCTCTCTCCCTCTCTTCGAAAATTTTGAAATTAGAAATCAACGGTGTACTTCCGTTATTTTGTTTTTCAAGAATCAATTATATAACAAGATATGTATATGATATATACCAAATTAGTTCATACTTACGGGCAACACTATCTACCGCTGAAAATATAGTTGAATTTATATGTCAAAATGATTCCATATTACCTTGTAATTCACAAGCAGCAATATGCTCTTGCATAAAACTGTATTTCAGTTAAGAACAAAACTTTGTGACCAAAGAGATGTTTAATTTTCACATGGTGAACTTTCCGTTTTCATATAGCAACATTCTAGCATAATCTGTATAGGGAAAATATCACTCTCATTTGATACGATATTCATGAGTGTATGGATACTATCATGGTTATTTCTTTGATAGATGTTTGCTGCTAACCAGGACGCTATTGGCGCAAGGGTTCCTAGTGGCTATGCTGAAGTCATCGCTTCGAATGTTTTACGGTCTCCACCGAGACTGTGTTTACTGCTACGAAATCTTTGTGTCACAAATGACCACGGATAATTTCCGTTTGCGGTATTCACAATCCAATCCTTTCCTTATTCATGACTTATAACTGAATTCAACAAGAATAACGTAATCTACGGTTTTATTGCATGGATAATAGGTTATAATTTTGTATTTGTAATAACAGTAGCTATCTTGAATGGAAATCGATCAATCGACAATAGCCTAATAGAATGAGACAATGTAAGAAGTAAGTAATTGCAATTGCTGCAAAATTGTGCAAAATGTGTAATAAAAACGTAGATATAGTGGAAGACATGTTTCGAATGAGTTCCTTATAATATTTCCTTAAGATCGGACACAATTTAAAATTGAGACCATCAAAGAGGACTTTTCCTGTTAAGTCTAGTTAATTTTGGCCTGTGGTTTCTGGTGAGAAGATTAAAAGGTAAAAACATAACGACGGAATTAATCAAGCATCCGTCGTCACAAACTAAATGAAAAACAACACACCATCAGAACAGTCCAATCATAAAACCAGAGACAATACGTAATACCCCAAACACACATGTACATGACCTGTCAATATCACGACTTCCTTCAAATACACATATACATGACCTCTCAATAGCATGACTTCCTTCAAACACACATATACATGACCTCTCAATATCACGACTTCCTTCAAATACACATATACATGACCTCTCAATATCATGACTTCCTTCAAACACACATATATATGACCTCTCAATATCACGACTTCCTTCAAATACACATATACATGACCTCTCAATATCATGACTTCCTTCAAACACACATATACATGACCTCTCAATATCATGACTTCCTTAAAACACACATGTACATGACCTCTCAATATCACGACTTCCTTCAAATACACATATACATGACCTCTCAATATCATGACTTCCTTCAAACACGCATATAAATGACCTCTCAATATCACGACTTCCTTCAAATACACATATACCTGACCTCTCAATATCATGACTTCCTTCAAACACACATATACATGACCTCTCAATATCACGACTTCCTTCAAACACACATATGCATGACATCTCAATTTCACGGCTTCCTTCATACACTTCAATAACAAGTGACGGAGTTAAGGCAGTTGAATGGGCCAAAACCTCTTCTCTTAAAGAAATGTTGAAATTATACAAGTGCTTCCCACACGCGAGTAAAATGCTAATCCTCATCTATTATTGGGTGATCGGCGTAGTAAAGAACGTTGAGTTCTTATATTGAACTGTATACATAACATATTTATGTCGCAATGCAAAGTTGCACATTATTATATCATCCTACCTTACGCTTTACTATACAAAACAAGGTTTGACCTTGGTTAAAGAAGCTATATATTTGATATGATAAGTTGACAGTTGGGGTTAATGGCTTGTCACTTTGCTAGCAAACCGATGCTTCAATGTTGCATGGGTTTGTATTTGAATAACCGGTACATCTAATTTCAGCAAGGCTGGACTGAATTTTCAGACATATACATATACATATTTTATACAAAAGAGTATTCAGGGTCTAGTAAAGAAGATATTGTGTGGTTGCTATACACATGCTTCATTATGATGACAAACCAGCTTGACACTCCGCCAAATACACTATAAAATATAGCTTCATTTACCGACTGAGGTAATATCTTGTAATAAAAGGTCTTTAAGCGTATGTCGTTGGTATATACATGATCAGATATTTTTATTAATTTGTAGCAATATATATATATATATATATATAAACGTATAAAATGGTTTGTAAAACAACACCAAGTACACAAAACAAAGTGATACAGAATTAAACACTTCGTTGAATGACAAAATGTTCGTCCCACCGAGGGACTTTATCAATGTCTATTTAAATAATACTTAGAACCAATATGGCGTCTTAATTTAAAAAAAAAAGTTTTTGACGACCATGTACGGAACAAAAGAACCAGAAATTGCACATATGAAATTACATACATAAAAGAATTGAAATCCTACATATAAATTAATGAAAGTACAATAACAATAATATAAATACACAATCGGGCTACTCATTTAAATAAATGTTGAATTAGAAATAAAAATAAAAAAAGAAAATGAGACATTATTGGTAAATGCATCAAATGTCAAAAATATTTTTGAAAACGGTATGATACCCAAACTCAATCACAATAACGGCCCACCAAAGTGTGGAATATATACTATGGGCCGATTGAGCAAACTGCATGTTCTAATAGGACTGGAAGGGACCAACAAAAATAGGAGTCAAGAAAGGATATTATTTTTTCTCATTGATTCCATTCGGTGACAAGGTCTTAAGTTTTCTAATCCAGAAGCTTTCCCTTTCCTGTCTGCTTTAATCATCCCACTTGGGGTTATGGTCAATTATGGTGACCTTCAGTTTGCCGAAAGAATCATGGTGGCCCGTCGATCTGAGATGTCTGCTGAGTGGAAGGTAAGGTTTGCAATTTGCATCACTTCTATGGCCATTCAGGCGTTTATTAAGTTGTTGTTTAGTTTCTCCGATGTATTGAAGGCCACAAATTGCACATCCCAGGAGGTAGATAATATTTTCTGTCTTGCAGTTGGCATTGCAGTATATGACGAATTCTTCTCCTGTATGTGTGCTGCTGAATTTTTGTGTGCATTGGATGTTTTTGCACGTCATACATCGTCTCGAATCACATTTTTGACACTGATCATTGTAGGCAGATCGAGGGGAGACGTCAGCTCTCACCAAGATATCTTTCAAACTTTTCGGTTTCCTGAAAGCCAAGACGGGTGGTTCCTTGAAGATTTTGCACAATTCTGGGTGTTTTTGTATGGTTGTCCAGTGCTCACGAACGATGTTGAATAAATTACTGAGCACAGGATGGTATGTGATGACAAATGGCACTCTGTTGTTCGCGTTCTTTTCTTTATATTGGATGAGGTCTTTTCTGTCAATACCACTTGCTTTGTTAAAACAATGGTTAATGCTCGCATTGTTGTAACCCCTCTTTTTCAGATGGCATTTCAGTTCCCCAAGCCGTTTTTTTTTGGTAGTTTGTTCATTGGAACAGATGCGTTTTATACGGAGAGCTTGGCTGTATGGAATACCTTTGGTGCAATGCTTAGGATGACAACTCTGTTGGGACAGGTACTGATGTGTATCTGTCCGTTTGTTGTATATGTCAGTTGACATAATACCATTTTCACAGGTGGTGTAAGTATCCAGAAAGGAGATGTTATTTCTAGATGTTTCATGGGTGAATTTTATAGTGGGGTGAACATTGTTGGCATGGTCAAAGAAACGATTGAGGGTTTCTTCCGACTCGGTCCACTTCATGTCAACGTCGTCTATGAAACGAAACCAAGAAAGTGGCTTGTGAGGTGAAGATTGTATGAAATGTTTTTCAAGTTTCCCCATGAAGATGTTGGTGTATGAAGGTGCCATCTTTGTTCCCATAGCTGTTCCGTTGATTTGTAAAAAAATGCTCTCCATTAAATGTAAAATTGTTATGCTTCAGTACCAATGTGAGCAACAGGACAAGACATTCCGTTGGTGGTTCTTTAACGGATCTTTGGTCCCAGGCCTCTCGACATGCTTCAATACCGTCATTATGTGGAATGTTAGTGTATAATGACGTAACGTCCATTGAAACAAGAATGGTCCCCGAAGGAAGGGGGTTCATGGATTCCATTTTTTTAAGATAATCAGTGGTGTCTTTCAAATGTGAGGGTAACGCTTCTACATGAGGTCGAAGGTGGAAATCAACGAATTCGAAGATTTTTTCTGTGGGGTGCCCATTTGCTGAAACAATGGGTCTCCCGGGGATATTGACTTTATGAATTTTAGGTAATAGATAGAAGCGTCCGACTTTGGGTTTGTTTGGTTTTAAATAATCGAAAGTGTTCTTGTCGATATGACTATGTTCTTTCATAATTTCTAGCTCCTGTATTATTTTAGTGCTGAATTCTTCCGTGGGGTCAGAGCCCAGTTTTTTGTAAAATCTTTCATCCGTCAGTTGTCTGTTTGCCTCCTCTAAATAATCTACTTTGTCCATAACAACAACTGCGCTACCCTTGTCTGCTGACTTTATGACAATGTCATCCCTTTCCTTTAATTCTTGTAGAGCGCCCTTTTCTGCTGGAGTGAGGTTGCTATGGGTTAATATGTTCGTGCTGGCTGCTGTCTGGACATAATTTTTGACTAAATCAATAAAGGATTCTAATGTTGTATTTTTGCTGGGTCTTGGAATCCATGAACTTTTTTTCTTAAACCTAGGAAGGGGGATTTCATTATCATCTTCCGAATCGAACGACCCATTTACAGGACAGTCTCTCTCTTTGGCTGATAAATACTCTTAAATTCGAAGAGATCTAGCAAATTTGTCGAGATCAGTTGATAGTTGCTCCTCATTGATCTTGCTAGGGGTGGGACAGAAATTAAGTCCCTTAGAGAGTATACGAATTTCAGCAGGTTTTAGATCGTTTGATGACAAATTGACGACTGTGTCATTTTGGTCTCTATTAATTTCTTTGTGCCTTGAAAATCTTCGTTTTCGCCTTGTCGTTTCCCCAGAAGTGACAGATAATTCTGATTGATCGTTGACTGGTTTTTCAGACGTTATATATATATATATATATATATATATTAATATTATATTGAGGGACTTGCGATAGTTATTTTTATATTATATTGAGGAGCTTGTGATTCCCATCATGATTCCCCTTATAACAATTTACTGCTTACCGGCTTTGTTATAAGGGTAAATCGACGGGTGCCACTAGTAGAGCAGGAACTCTAGTTCTCGACATAGTCTTAGTGTTACTCAATCTTTAGTTTTCTGTGTATTGTTTTGTTGATCAGTGTTAGACATTTTGTCGTTTTCATTTTGATCATTTCATTGTCTGTCCGTCTTTGATATATGAGTTCAGATTACCCTTTTGTATCGTCAAAAATTTGCTAAAGTAATGATAGCGTATATACTGCATATGACCTAATACACCACGCGATTGGTCAGCTCTAGCTGCACATGAATGTGAGATATTTACTCGCAACATATCAGGTAAATAGGGCGCAATTAGAGATTATGTTTTAATTATATTGGGTTATGAATTGCGGACACCCCTCATGTACCCCATAAGAGATGCATGTCGAAGGTTGTTTTTCAAACGACAGCTTAATACAGAAATGGGCATTTCTTTACAATATGTGTATATATATTAGATTGATCTCTAAATGAAATTAAAACAATATCTATAAGATATCATAAACAATAATAGTTTAAGAAAAGGGGCGGGGGAGTCCAGTCCACGAAAACCTGTGGTCCTTCTTTGTGAATATTCGTGAGTTGTGTGCATAGTAAAATAAAATATAGACCGGTAGCAACGAACTATGATTGAGAGTCTCTATTTATATGTCGCCATAAATATACAAACAAACATATTGAATTTTTGAATGCATGAACCAGAGTACGATCACGACCACGACGACACCCCCCCCCCAACTGTTTAAGGTCGGCTGCCTATACACAAGGGAGATTGAACTAATTTTTAACACTACATAGATAGGTGATATGGTAAGGTAGTTAACTTATTTTTATATTAGACCATCAATAATATAACAATATTCACAAGTTAATCCAGTGTAATAATATCTATTTTTAACATCATCTGTTATTATGTAAATATTATACCTATCAAGGTAGTCGGCAAAAAATGTAGTTTACAAAATGTCACATGAATGATAAAAATCAAGAAATCGGAAAAAAGCAACATGTACGATAAAAACTTAATTATGTTTAGGTTGAGTTCACGGGCGTACTGCTAATACGTTCATTCGCCTAATGGGGTATCAGTGTATTTGTCAGTCTATTTACTAATAACAAATTTGAAGATTTAAATGAATTTAAGCTTTCTAAAATGATTGAAAAAATAAAATTACAATCAATTTGCATAATAAAGCACATATTGTTCTCCATAACTTTGATTATGAAATTATACGTTTCACATGATTTTGGTTTTCATGTAAGGCGTGTAAAATAGTCCCTTTTCATGGAAATTTCAGTGAAATTAACATATATTTCCCCCGTAATTTGCATCACACTGTTAATGTTGTATCAACTTGTGAATGATCTATTTGCTATAAAATTATCCTGCGATTGTTTATATTGTCCAAATGTTCACAAATTATGAGAAAATATACTCAAACTCGTTGTCCTTTCCATTATTCTTACTAGACAGACCATTTTGTCAGTTATAAGGGAAATAACTCGTATGAAAAAGATATAAAAACTTCTAAAATTAGAATCAGATCGGGAATGT
Organism: Gigantidas platifrons; assembly: GCA_002080005.1. Classification (NCBI taxonomy): domain Eukaryota; kingdom Metazoa; phylum Mollusca; class Bivalvia; order Mytilida; family Modiolidae; genus Gigantidas; species Gigantidas platifrons. Next base: position 230,261 of record MJUT01045217.1, on the reverse strand, counting down.
GCAAAAGGTATATTATATCATAGAATGCATGTGTTTGGAAAACTACACGTAAAAGACACCATACAGCTGTTTCTAACGACCTCTATATAATGGATAGTGTCAGAAAATATTGATTAGCAACTGGTCACCAACGAAATCTTCTAACAAACTGCTGCTCATTAGAAACTGTATGACATATTCTGTGTCCAATAATGGTGCAAGTCTCCAACCACATGTACTGTATAGTACAATATATTTTTTAATACTTTTCTCATTTCATTCAAAAATTTTAGGTTTTTATTGTGAATCATCAAAAATGAAAACTTGTACATCGACATAAGCATTAAAACAATATTAAGTTTTTATTACAAATGTTGGTGAATTCATCCTTCAAGTAACCCATGTTTTATATTTCTCACAATGTAATCATCAATTAGCACAAAATCTCCTATTCTAATTTTGATAGAAAAAATGAATGTTCAGACATGAACTACCTATGATTGCATTTAAGATGCTAAGAGGGCCATCGTGGTCGTGATATACAACTACATATGCGATTAATGCATATCAACACTAAATTTGTAATTAGAATCACGCTCACGGCGGGGTATACTCGTGTACTCCTTGCTCGAGAGGTCATTATGTGATACAGTTTGTCAGTGACATGTGACAGGTCGGTGGCTTTCTCCCGGTACTGGTAAAATCCAAGCAAGCACGTATTATGTTTTATTATTATTTTTGTTGTTTTTTCTTTGAATACAAGAACCTTGCTTGCGCTGTTATTTGTGAGTGTAGGAATTTTCCTCACATGTGGAAAATACGTGTGGATTTTGGAAATTTTCCGACAGTGTGGTATTTGTTGTTGATTTTTGGAAATAAAAAGTTCAACGGGACGGCTAAGTACTCTCCACTGAGTATTTATTTTACTGTTTTGTAATCGAGTTTCCCAAAAATATATCTTTACAGTATTGACACAGTATCAACCGCAGGCACTGTATAGTACAATAGAGGTTTGTACATTTCCGATTTGGTTCTTAAATTATACGTTTTTATTGTGAAACATCAAAAGTAAAAGCTTGTACATGTTATCGTCATAACATTAAAACAATATTAGGTTTTTATAACAAATGTTGCTGAATTCATCGTCCAAGTAACCCGTGTTTTATATTTATCACAATGTAATCCTCAAGTGCGTTTTATAAAATGACAGATGTTCAATTAGTACAAAATGATGAGCAAGTCAGACATGACCTACCTATGATTAATTCTAAAAGGTTAAGGAAGCCGTGGTGGTCGTGATCTAGAACTACATATGCAATCAGTGCCTATCAACACTAAGCCTGTCGGTGGTTTTCTCCAGGTACTCAAATTTCCTCCGACAACGATATGACTGAAATATTATTGAAAGTGGCGTTAAATACCATAACCCTACTCTTAAAATGATAAAATTCGAATAACAAATACACATTCTTGTTCGTCTGCCTTACGAAGATTAGATGTATTATGCATAGTGTTCAAGCATATTGCGTTCTACTTTTATTATTATTATCTTTATTTTTATTAAGAAAAAAACGCTGTCCGCCCGGTTAGTTGAGAGGGTATGTATTTTATTCACATGTGGAAAACACTTACAGTACCGCATTTATTTTCATTTAAAGGTGAGGTTTATGCTCATTAAGCTAGCTTAACCCCGCCACTTTGTATTGAAGTGTCTATGCTAAGCCAGGTAAGTCAGTGGTTATACATATGTGTGTTCAAGGTATCCAGTTTGCCTCTTTGTACTATTTGTCTATTTTTTTTTTGAAATGATCCGACCGTGTGGTATTTGTTGTTGATTTTTGGAAATAAAAAGTTGAACATTATTCGTCAACAATGCAACAAACATCTGCAATTCGAACTATTTCTCTGGCAAACCATAAACCTCCAAAAACACAATAACACGAACAAGAAAATATATGTTCTAACGCACAAAAGAGTAAACTTGTGGCATGATTAACATTGTGCAACATTCAGTCACTGTTTTCAATAGTGTACTTTGCCATTTAGTACTTTACATTTTGTCATCTTAGGCTATGCTATTTTATTTGCTTTTCACTATTTTAATCCTTGTCGGTATCACACGGTTGGTCACGCTCCGATTCTATCACCCATGATTCAAATCAACTGAAAACGGCCGTTTCATGTTTGCTTCGTAAAGGATCTCTATTTAGTGGATTCCATAGCAACATAATATCATATAAATTTAGCTATTACACGGATTTAACATAGTATGGGAGATTCGATCTTACTAGCCAATATACTTCCAAAGTTGATAACACTTGGGTAATTACGATCTGTTGATCTACTTTGATCATTTCAATTTGCAAAGAAATATCCCCGTTTTAAAAACAAAACTTTGATTTGATTGGCTGTGCGTTGGGCTTAACCAAAATGCTTTAAAATTATTCAAGAATTATTGAGAACTACGATGATTTCGATCAGTTGACCCAAGGGTGATGACGAGAGTATCGGAGCGTGATCAGTTGTGAGCTACCGAGGATAGCTTTTGTCCTGCTTTTCTCTTTGTCTATTTATGACAAGTGTCACGCTCACTATACATGTACGAGGACAACGTGCAACAGCTCTTATTATTTTTCTTATACATGTATATTTAACTATTCTCATTGGAATACAACTTTCGCGTGAAGTATATATATACATATATATTAGATTGATCTCTAAATTAAAATATCTGAAAGATACCATAAAAACATTAATAGTTTGAAAACAAAGGGGACTGGGGGGTCAAACCACGAGTACCTGTGGTCCTCATTTGTGATTGTTCAATGAGTTGTACATAGTAGAATAAATTATAGACAGGGAGCAATGACCTATGATTGAGTACTCGTCTCTCTGTATATGTCGCCATAAAAATGCAAAGCAAATATTGATGATTAATGAACTCCTGTCTACGATTCTTGAATATAACCTTAAAGGATACATACCACCAGGACCAGACGTAAGTCTATGCAGGCACTCTATGGATAATAAACATATCTTATCTAATCTTATCGTATCTTATCTTTATAAGAATGCAATATTTTACATCAACCACAATACGATCACGACCACGACGACACTAAAATTGGGGAATGTCGGTTACCTATGCGCAAGGGAGAATGATCTAAGTTTTAATTATAAATAGATAGGTGATTTGGTAAAGTAATTAACTTTGTTTCATGTTTGACCATCAATAGTATAACAATATTCACAAGTTAATCCAGTGTAACAATATCTATTTTAATGTTTGCACCCAGTAACAACATCAGTGTAACAATATCTATTTTAATGACATCATCTGTTTTTCATTTACATATCAATATTGTACTTAACAAGGTAGTAAGCATAAAAGGTAGTTTAAGAAAATGGCATTTGAATGAGAAAAAAAAACAAATCGGAAAAGAGCAACATGTACTATAAAAACTTGATAATTATTTTTAGGTTGAGTTCACACGCGTACTTCTAATAAGTAATACTACTATGCGCAAGGGAGATTTAAATTAATTTTCTAAATTGATTAAAAACAAATTACTATTAATTTGCACGATAGGGCACATATTGTTCTCCATAACTGGAATCGCCCAGAGAAGGAATGTATAGGAAACAATCTCTTAAGAATAAAGCATTTGCACATTTCCGACTTTGATTATACAATTATACGTTTCACATGATTTGTTCTTCATGTAAGGCGTGTAAAATAGTCCCCTTTCATGCAAATTTCAGTGAAATTAACATATATTTCCCCCATAATTTGTTTCAAAAGGTTAATGTTGTATCAACTTGTGAATAATATAATTGCTATATAATTATCCTCTGATTGTTTACATTGTCCAAATGTCCACAAATTATGAGAACATATACAAATGTATTCACATTCGTTGTCCTTTCCATTATTCTTACTAGACCGGGTACCATTTTGTCAGTTGTAAGGGAAATAATTCGTATGAAAAAAATATAAAAACTTCTAAAATTAGAATCAGATCGGGAATGTGCAAAAGGTCTATTATATCATAGAAAGCATGAGTTTGGAAAACTACACGTAAAAGACACCATACAGCAGTTTCTAACGACTTCTATATAATGGATAGTGTCAGAAAATATTTACTAGGAACAGGTCACCAATGACATCTTCTTACAATCTGTTTCTCATTAGAAACTGTATGCCGTCTTCTGTGTTCAATGATGGTGCAAATCTCCAACCACATGCACTGTATAATAGTATTGTGTTGTACATTTCAGAATTGATTCTTAAATTATACGTTTTTATTGTGAATCATCAAAAGTAAAAACTTGTACATGTTATCGTCATAACATTAAAACAGTATTAGGTTTTTATAACACATGTTGATGAATTCATCTTTCAAGTAACACGTGTTTTATATTTCTCACAATGTCATCATCAAGTGCGTATTATAAATTGACTGATGGTCTATTAGTACAAAATGATGCCCAAATCTGATTGAAAAAATGAATGTTCACACATAGACTACCTATGATTAAATTTGAAATGCTAAGATGGCCATCGTGGTCTTGATCTCCAACCACATGTGCGATTAGTAGTGTAATTATAATCACGCTCACGGCGAGGTATACTCGTGTACTCTTTCACTCGATATGACAGTATTTGATAAAGTTTGTCAGTGACATGTGACAGGTCGGTGGTTTACTCCCGGTACTGGATGAAATCCAAAAAAACACGTGTCGTATTATTATTTGATTATTATTTTTTATATTTTTTTTAATAAATGAACGCTGTTAGCCGGTTATTTGTGAGGGTAGGAATGTCCCTCACATGCGGAAAACACTTGCATGACCGCTTTTATGTTCATTTAAAGGGGGGGGTTAGGCCTATAAAACTAGCTTAACCCCGCCGGTTTTGTTTGAATTGCCTATACTAAGCTAGGAAAGTGACTGGTTATGTATTTATGTGTTAATGGTATCGAGATTCCCTCTTTGTACGATTTGTCTATTGTATTTTGAAAATGTTCCTACAAGTTTTTAACAGGACGGTTAAGTAATCTCCCCTGAGTACTAATATTACTGTCATGTAATCTGGTTTTCCCACAATCTACCTTTACAGTGTTGACACATTTAAAGGTTAATATAGGAACATATTTATATGATTACATATAATTATGTATTTATGTAATATCCACAATTATTACAAAATGTTTGCCATTTTATCTTATCTTATCTTATCCTTATAAAAATCATTATGCAATATTTAACATCTAATATTCCAAGTCCGATAATCAGGAACAGCAGACATAATCACAAGTAGATATATAGTGTGGTGGTCAGTGTTATTGGTGTAGGAAACCGGAGTACCCGAAGAAAACCACCTACCTGTCGCAAGTCGCAGACAAACTTTATCACATAATGTTATATCTAGTACACCGTGACATGAGTAGCGTTCGAACTCACAATATAAGTGGTGATAGACACTGATTGAACTGGTAGTTGTAAATCTAACCACCATACGATCACGAACACAACGGACCCAACAAATTGACTAAGGTTATATAAACCCAAGGGAGGTTGACTTATGTTTTAATAATAAATAGATAGGTAATTTGGTAAAGTAATTAACTTAGTTTCATGTTTGACCATCAATAATATAATAATATTCACAAGTTAATCCAGTGTAACAATATCTATTTTAATGTTATGTCTAATAGAGTCATCTGGTATATATTTTTATATAAATTAAACATGTGATCTTAATGGAAAAAAACAGAAATGAATGAAGCGACATGTACTATAAAAACTTGATAATCATTTTTAAGGATCACTTGAGTTCTCGCAAGTATTACTAATATGTTCAGTCACGTTTTTGCGTTTTTTTCATTTGTACTCCATATTGGGTATTTGTCAGCTTATTTGCTGATAACAAATTTGAAACTTTAAATGAATTTATGCTTTCCAAAACGATTACAGAAAAATAAGATTATAAATAATGTGGATAATAGAGCACATATTGTTCTTCATTTTGGAATCGC
>MJUT01045217.1:164969-215184 GCA_002080005.1 Gigantidas platifrons | reverse complement strand
GCAAGTAGAAATAGCTAGCAATAATAGCATTTCAGTGTCTTAATGTATGCTTTGCAATTAATCATTGTATCTTTGATATTGATGTTTTAATTTTAAGATAACAATTTGATAAAGTACTTTTTCGCTTTACCTTTTTTCAGTTTACAAAGCAAGACGTTTGGGGAAAATATTAAACATTCTTTACCTATGACTACAGGATAATTTGCAGATGAATAAATGTTAGGGAAATCCGAAGGGTAATGAACATTTGAGAATAATTGTCAACATTGGGTTGATAAAAAAAGACAAACCAAAACCAAAAACAAAACAGAAAAATGGAAAAACAAAAACAAAAAACAAGACCCCGAAGGCGCAATTAGTTCAGGTGCTGGCGAATGGTAATCAGTTCCTGTTTCTTTCAATAAAATCCGTTATGTTACTTATGCAAGTTTGTGTGAATACATACATAAGCGAAACAAGCTTTCAATCTGTAGCGTGAGTAGAATGTTCTTCTGCTCACACTAAAGGTTTAGTACTGCCCCACAATACTCTAGATGTGGACAATTTGCAGATTATGATTTGAACGAATACATAGGTACAACACGCTTTCGAAACCTGCTTTGTGGGTAGAACATCTTCTGAAGCTCAAAATCAAATCAAATCAGAAGGATATTTAAAAATCATTTTCAAAAATCATTTTAGTACCGGTACAACATATAATGATTTAATTTTGCCTCAACTGTTTTTTTAATCTTGCCCATATACATGCTTTTTGACCCAAATGGTATGTCATTTGAAGAAAAACGTATTAAATAGTTTAACACAATTATATGTAACTGTTATGATATCATTTTGTTATTATGCTACGGACAACTAGATCTGCATTATAGTTATCAAAGTTAATTATGACGGATTAAGATGGACATGTTCAATTAAAAATTGACGTATTTTCTTTCGAATGTATACTTTTGACGGAACATATTTTAAAAAGATGAAATATTGCAGATATGTAAAATAGGACTACATTTATTCTACTTGTATTGGCCTTTAGCAATTTGTATTGATTGTGTTCCGTTGATTCTTATTTTAAAATTAATAGAGTATCCAATTATTTAGGACATCATAAAAGTCATGTGATGGCTGTCAAAATTTGATATGCACAGCCTATAATTATATATATTGTTTTAAGGTCAAAATTGTACGTTCCCATGTAACTGGCATAATAAAGACTTTAAGTGGATGGAAGGGGATACAACAGTGGGCTTTTGGAACTTCAGTGAAACTACACTCATATTAAATCCTACAGGAGATACTATCAATTACGAGTGCTTCAAAAGAGTTGGCCGCTTTCTAATAATCAGGTAAGTTTAAGCATGCGAGTTTCGTTTTAAAAGTCATTCATAATAATACATGTATATGAATCGGCGTAAGAGTGCACCGAGAAAGGTGGAAACATATAGGAGATGATATGACAATGAGGCGGGAAGCTTTAGGACTGATACTAAAGCTTACTCTTATATTCCCAATGTCAACTGAATTAAACCAAAATTCAATAGGAACTAGTACCCTCTACGTACATTCAAACCGATGTCTTTTGATTGTGAGATGTAGAACAACAATAGAACCGCTCTTTTTAAATATGAGTTTCAGATTTGTTCGTTTAATGTAACCAAATTCTTATTAACAGCGTAAGATGGTAAATATATGACAATTTAGTGTCTCCACGTGTTACAATGAAGGGAAATATAAGGACTTTAAACTTTAAATACAAGCCCGGCATATTTATGGTTCAGAGTCACAGCCACATTTTAAATTTCATTTTCGTTTTAGAGAGTTAAATAAGAAAATACCCTTAAACCCTCTACAAACTCACATCATATATCAATATAACTGGTGTCGTTTGCTGAGTTATGAAGGGAAATAAATATAGTGCTTACTTAGTAAAGGTCGGTTTTGGTACACATGATTATCTTTTGTATGTTATCGGGAAAAATACATAAGCAGACTAACTACATAAATGATTAGCACAAAATAAGATAGTTTGCCAGATATACACAGACGACACTTACGAAAGAGGAAATCGTGGACAATCATAGATCTGCTTGTATTACTTTGGAATTTCAACCAAAGATGACGAACTAGATCTACCATCACTCTACTTGATGCCTAAATTACACAAGTATTCTTTGAAACAGCGTTATATTGCTGGGTCTGCCAAATGCTCCACGAAACCTCCTTCCAAATTATTAACATGTATTTTATCAGCGGTCAAAATTGGGCTTCAGAATTCATGTGACACTAGCTACTTGAAAGACGGTGCGAATCAGATGTGGATTCTGAAGAACTCTAAAGATCTGTTAGATACAATCTAGGTTCCTCTCCTCCTGCAATAACATTAAAACAGTTGACGTATCTACCCTCTACATAACAATTCCTCACTCTAAGCTGAAGGAGATATAAAGGGAGTTTGTCCAAATGTGTTTCTTTAAAAAGAATGGCCAACCTTGTACTAGGAAGGGACAGATCTTATTTTGTAAAATAAAACCAATCTGATTCTACTAGAAAGTTCTCTGAAGCTGATATCATCAACATGCTCGAGTTTGTGATTGACAACATCTTTGCTATGTTTGGTGGACGTGTTTTTCAACAGACTGTCGGCAGGCATATGCGTATAATCTGTGCTCCTCTTCTTGCCGACTTGGTCGTTTATTCGTATGAAACAGACTTCATACAGGGGCTTCTCTGGTAAAATGAAAATAAGCTAACCTGATCCTTTAATTTCACGTTCCGCTATATAGATGATGTTCTTTCACTAAATAATTCTAGCCTTGGTGATTTTGTTGATCGTATCTGTCCCATTGAGCTTGAAATAAAGGATACCACAGATACAGATACATCTGCTTCATACTTTGAGCTACACCTCGAAATTGACAGTGAGGGTCGGTTAAGAACGGAACCTTACGACAAAAGAAATGATTTCAATTTTCCCATTGTGAACTTTCTATTTATATGTAGCAACATTCCGGCAGCACCTGCATATGGAATATATATCTCTCAGTTGATACGATATTGCAGAGTTTGTGGTACCTCTCTGGATATCCTTGATAGAGTGTTGCTACTAACAATGAAGATACCGAACCAAGGGTTCCTCTTGGTTAAGTTGAAGGCATCATTTCGAAAGTTTTACGGTCGCCACCATGACATGGTTGACCGTTACGAAATATCTGTGTCACAAACAAATATGTTCCACTGGTCGTAAACACTTCACTGTCCTTTCCTCATTCTTATTTTATCACCGTGATTATAACTAGATTAACACGATATGTACCAGTAGTGGGGCAGACACTAACTACCGTTCGGGGTACCTGAGTTCACCCACGGATTTTAGTGGGGTTCGTGTTCCTCGATCTTTAGCTTTATGTGTTTTGTAGATCGTTGTTTGACATTTTGTACTTGTCATTTCTATTGACCATTGTTTTGTCCGTTCTTCTTCGATATACGGATTCTGATTTACCCTTCGGTATCTTCAAACGCTTTTATATTAGAAAGAAGTACAGCATTAGAAGGATGTCATTGGTATATAAACAAGCGATAAATGTCAAAATATAACCCTTCTCTTGCATGCTTGTTCATCCCCGGGTTTCTTTGAGTCCGTGTTGCACATCATTTTATGTGCTATGTTTTTTTGTTCTGTTTGCCTTCTTCATGTGTCTGGTTATCCAATGTTGCTAGTGTCTCTTGACTTTCGATTCCCACGGTTTTTTCTAACGTTTTTTTTTTACTCCAGATCAGTAGCAGCTCCAAATTGGTTTATATGTTTTGCAATCGGGACAATAATGCAGATAGTTTTACAGCATTCGAAAGTAAGTAAATATTACTTAAGATAAATGACCAAAGGGTACAATCCATTGCTGTACAATCACACAGGGTTCCATGACATTTTGTGTCACAAAACAATAATGTTAACGAAACAGTGTTAGATGTATATACCTACTGAACCGTATCAACATAAGTTACAATACTGATTTTCTCACATTCAAATATGTGATCCACGACTTCTTCAAAAATAAGTGAGAGTATCTTAATTTTTAAACAACAACATGAATCATTATGAAAAAGGAGGTTTACAAGATTGATCACACATAATTAATCCTTGCTATTTCATTTACAATGAAAATAATATTTGGGAACACCGGAACAACACTAAATGTGGGAATGTTTGCATCCTATCTACAACAATGACAAAAGAATATGTGATCATAGGTAAGAGAAAAAAAAACAATAACAATGTAAATATCAAAATTAGTGCACACGACGCTTTTTTTTAATAAACTTCATCAGAAACGCTCATGATCAAACGATTCGAAAGCCAATTAATTCAAAAATCTTTGGAATCAATTACACCAAAGGTCATAAAGGGGATATCTGCAATGGTCTATAGTCACCTATGTCTTAGGGAGAAAAACATTTGTTTTTTTTTTAATATTTTATTATTTATGAACTGTAAATTTCAATAAGAGGTAAATCTGATAAACCATGTCAGTGCCGAAACACTGACTACCGGGATGATGATATCCTTGGTGAACTAACAGTCCACCAGAAGATGTATTGAACTAGTGATAGTAATAAAAACGTAGACATCGAAATTAATGTTTTTAACATTATTCCAATATTTCATCACCACGGCATTCATTTAATATGTATGTCTTCAGTATTCTAATGTTCAACCGTAGACATTTGTTCTGAATCAGGAATAAGAACAGCTTGAATATACTAAAGATGTGATTAATGTAGCTGTTTACACTATACATTAAAAACAAATTTATATATAATAACAATTATATATTGAAAAAGGGCTACTCAAAACTAAGCATAACACGAGCGTCGCATGTGGACAACGGAAAGTTGAACTTGTGTATACTAAAAGCAAGCGTGGACACAACATTTTGCTTGACACAGTGTTATGCTGGACATACATGTAATAATGCGTTGCACTCAGTAATATGTTGAAACCCATTTTCGTTTTGGTCATGTGTCATGTTTTACAACATGATTGAATTTGACCCCTTTTAGATTCCTTTTCTACCGTTTATCCGTTGTAATTGTGGGAGGCACACATAATTCTGTACATAGTTAAAGTTAAACTCCTATGATATTGTATATCCTATACACAGTCACTTAAAAATCGCACACAATTTTGTCCACTGTTAAACTCCTATGACATTGTATATTCTATCCACAGTAACTTAAGAATCACACACAATATTATCCACTGCTAAACCCCAATGACATTGTATATCCTATCCACAGTAACTTAAACTCCTATGATATGTTCTATCCTATCCATAGTTAGCTTAGAAATCACACACAGTTCTGTCTGTTACGTTTGTTTCACTCAAACATACATGGTAGTCTGGGATCTATGTAATACAGTAATTCCATACATTGAAGAGCATGGAATTATACGTTTTATGATGATAAATATCAATGACATTACATACAATAATAACAATAGATTAATAACGTGATTACAATATTGTTATCCAAAGGAACATGCATCCAGAACATGCAATGCATAAAATACACTCAACCACCAAACATATTTAGAGAACAGTTAACACCAACTGTTCTGTATCTATTCTTGGAAACCATTAATTTCAATGTACATAGTTTTATCAAAAATTGTGTAAGGAAAAAAATAGAAATAATTTGTAAATAATTCAATAACTCAAACGTAACATACAGAAATGTTTTTATAAAATGATTATCACTCATGCGCAACAGCAACTAATCTTCAGCTATGGGGAGCTTGGTTGATTTTGTTGTCGTCCTGAACAACAAACGCATGTCATTTTCGTAAGGGTTGTACATCGACATGGTGAAATTACACCAAGCGTAAAGGAACGTTATTTGTTTGACAATCATTGCGGTTTTGTTAGCAAGTAATTCATGACATTGAAAACATTAAAGGTATTTCTAAGTAGTGATATGTATTGTATATATATATGACCTAGATTTTCAACGTCATATGTCGTGATATGTTTAGTATTCAGTGTTGGTGAGAGGTGATTATTCGCTTTTATGATATTGGTGGAATGGCTCGCCATCAATTGTTTAAACTTTCTTTTTGATAAGAAATGTACATATCTATGTTCTTACTTAAGACAAAAACAAGCAATTATATTAATAATTTTACTGTTATAATTTTAATAAGTTATTAACTATTTTATTTGCATTGTAGGTATTTTCAGTCTTGAAAAAGAATTTACGGATGAATGCAGTGTTTGCAAAGGAACTTTAGGCAAATATATACTGTCAGGTAAGCGTAAAGTGTAGAATGCAAATGCTGCATATACATGCATTTACTCTTAATTATTTTGGCAAAAATCTAACGCCGTACTGTTACATTATTCACTGGATGAGATACTTTTACTTATCCAACATTATGTAACTTTTTCCTTTGAAATTCAAGAAAGCAAGCTGCGAGATTGAGAGATGGTGTATATGTGTTTGGGATATTACACTGTGTCTGAATTTTTAATCGTACTATTGGGCTGTTCTGATGGTGTTTTGCTCTTTCATTTTATTTGTGGCGATGGATGTTTTATTCATTTCTTCGTTAGATTTTTACATTTTAATCTTCTCCACAGCGACTACAGGGACAACATTAAATAGACTTGTCATGAACAACCCTCTTTAATGGGCCAATTCTAAATTGTATCCGATAATGGTTTATTTTTTAAATAGAAAAAAAATCAATTTGATCAAAACAGATTTATTTGAAGCCAGAACCAGCTCAAATTTTAATTTTAATAGGATTATAAGGAGGTCATTCGAAACATATATTCCACCATATCTACGATTTTATTACACTTTTATCGAGTTTTGCTGAAAATGGAAATTACTTACTTCTTATACTGTTTTATTCTATTGGGATATTATCAATTGATCGAGTTTCATGCAATACAACCGTATTTATCAAAATTAGTGCGCTCAAATTGAAAGATAAATAATTAAAAAGCTTGGTAGCAATAAAACCAAAGGGCCTAAACGGGTAGTCAACATTGGCTACGATCACCTATGCCCGAGGGAGGAGAACCGTAGCTTTATTAATAATAGCCACCGTTATCAAAAATACAAAATTATTAACTTTGTACAACCCAGCGATGCTTAAAGATTAAATGAAAACATGTATGAAATGCTTAATGAATACTTTTATCAATATCATTTCTGGTTTAATATAAACCTTTACTTATTATTATTTTAAGATTAAGATAGCAAGTAACAATAGAATAGCAACGTCTTATCAACGCATTATAGATTTGTTCTACTGTCTAGCCGGCCATTACATTGATGTCGGTTCTGTTAACGAGTGACCTAAGTAGGTCACTTCAGATCTTGCTTTTATATATAGTGTATAGTTATAGTGGTACATTCATATAATACCAGTTGTACCCATTTAAATGACAACCGATATGATATAACATTACTGCTAGGGAGTAACTTCGGTAACTAAGTGCTTAGCAGAAGTATTCTGTACAAATCGTGATTCAACTGTCAGTGTTGACGACCCACACAACATTTAAACATGTAATTTAAATTATGGTGTGTTCAGAGACGCACTTAATGTGTTGTGTCAGCTAAGAAAACAAATGTGTCTGGGGGAGGAAGAAAAGTTTTAAAATAACAAAGAAGGTATTTAGAAGCCGTAAATCGAGGATGAACAGACAATATAATGGCCAAAATAAAAAAGTACAAACGGACAAACAATGATCTGCATAAAATAGACCGAACACTACAGAATTAGCAACACGAACAACCACTAAGACGATTGTGTTCTATAAAAGTAAGCAGTTCTCGCTCCTATAATGGCACTGTTGTATTATTCTTGTTAAACCCGGATATAAGCCATAGATAAGGAAAGGATTGGATTGTGATAATGGCTAACGGAAGATAACCGTGGTCATTTTTGACACAGATTTCCCGTATCAGTTAAACAAGTCATGGCGGCGACCGTAAGTCAGTTGTAGTGATGACTTCAGCATAACCACTAGGAACCCGTAGTCCAATAGCTTCCTTGTTTGTTCTTGACTGAAATTTAGTTTATGCAAGGGTATATTTCTCGTAAATTATAAGGAAATATGCCATCACTTTGGTATATAAATCTAAATATATTTTCAGCGGAAGATAATGTTGGCCGTAAGTATGAAATAATTCGGTTGATATCATATAGATATAATGATATACAATTTATTATTGAAAGACAAAATAACAGAAGTATACCGTTGATTTCTAATTTCAGCATTTTCGTAGAGAGACAGAGAACCAATGTGAATCGTGGTTTTTTAATAATTTCCAAATATGGAACTCTTGACCAATCAGTCATATATCTGACTTCCATCTGATTCAAGCTAATATACTCAAATGTTTTTTTATCAATATATTATCACACCGAACCGAATCCAGAATTTGCATTTGGTGGTTCTAAAAGGTTTTCAATATAATTATTTACGATTATACGAGTATGTCGTTTACACATTATATTACAATAATATTATAAAATATATGTGAAATTACGGTCTTGTAACTGCAAATTACGATTTGTCTGTATTTATTTGCGTGCATTGATAGGAACATGATTCATACAACAATAATCTAGATTACACATATATTGTATATCAAAGAATACTGATAAACAATGTTAATCATGATACACAAATGTTTGTTCTGACATACTTTAAATTGGCTTAAAAAAAACAAAATAAAACACACAAAAAAGATTGCGATAATATGCATGATTGTTGACGATGAATATTTGATCATAATATTACATAATATATTTTACACTAATTTGTCGTTGGTTCTTAACAATTTACAGAAAATCAAACAGAACCTGAATGCGACGTTGCAGTGGGTTGCATACCTGCCACTGGAATAACAAATCCAATTATTTGTAATGATAATGGGAACATAGAAGACCACTGTAATGAGGCCACAACACCTCCACCTCCAACAACACCTCCACCAAAACGCTGCAAACATAGGCACCCATAGATTAGATGACGGAAACAATCACAATTAAAGAAATATTAATAAAAATTATTTTAAATTATCTTAAATCTTGATTACAAAGTGGTGTGAACTATATTATATTACATAAGGTTCAGTGTTCATCATAACATACTAATAAACAATATTAACAATGATATATTTGTTTATGTATTTCATATTTAATCTTTTGATCCTAAACACACTCACAACAGGAGGCCTGGATGGCTCAATGAGTTAGGTAGTTGGATTCCCTATAGCTAACAACTCATACAAGCCTATCACCAATACGGCGTGGGTTCGCGCCCGGCTTTGTTGATTACAAAAAGGGTGCACTCGACTCGCAACCGCAAGTGATAAAGTTTACCAGTTGCTTGCCCATGGTCGGTGGTTCTCTCCAGGTATTCAGACTTCCTCCACCACTAAAACTTGTCGCCATGATATAGCTGATATATTGTTGAAAGTTGCGTTAAGCACCATAAACCAAACCAACACTAATTCTAACTCCAAAACAGATATGATATATCTAAGCAAAAATTACAAGCAAGTTAAATCGATGTTATTGCATTACAATATGCATATTTTAATTTGTATGATACATTATACCACTGGCGTTAAACACAATAAATCAAATCAAATCAAATCACTCACAACATGTAGAGAACTGTATTCATTGCATTGATGTTATAAGGTTAGTCGCAGTGTCTATTTATTGTGTGGAGAGTTTGTGATAAATGATTCTTTGCCATTTTTCTGTGGCTTGAAATGTTAAAATTTTTCATATATATTAAGGGGTCGTCGTTGTCCTATGGTAGTTGAAATACAACTACATGTGTAATCAGTGCTTATCACCACTAAATATTTGAGCTCGAACCCCGTTCATGGAGAGGTGTACTCGATACAACATTATCAACAATAGGTCACTTATATCGTGGTGATCAGTTTCATCGGTAAAGGAAACCTGATTCCCCGGAGAAAACCACAGACCTGTCGCAAGTCATTGGCAAACGTCATCATATAATGTTGTATTGAATACACCTCACCGTGAACGCGATTCGAACACACACGGTTAGTTGTGATAGACACTAATCGCATAGATATTATGTAAATTCAACTACGATACGATCACGTACATGATGGCTGTTGCAAAAATCCCGTACACCAATTCTACACATATTCAACCCGTTGTTCACATATAAACACGAATTGCATGGATTGTGTTGAGCATTAGGACAGACAATGGGAAAAACGTGAAAAAGAATACCTACAAATGCATATGTTCCGTGATGTTGTTTATGAAAATTAGAACTAAAATCCTAAGCGTTACATTTATCTTCAAAGAACATAATGTTGAAAAACACCGGTCTTATCTCTAAGCCAACTATCTCCTTTCTACAGACAAGGCCCATAGCAATCCATATGTTTGTTAAACATACTTTGTTAGAGTACCTACAATCAAGGCCCTCTTTTCTTTTCCATCCTTCACAAAACTATTTCCCACCCTCTGATTCTAACATTGGCATCATTAACATTTTTATTTGTAGAAATGATTTTCTTATACTCTATCTGCTATGCCGAAATAGTGATAACTCTACCTTTCTAATGGATTGTATGTTGAATTGCTTCCCTTCCCGCTTATTGTGTGACTAAACCAAGATATAATTCAAGCCGAATTCAGTGACCGTGACGTACTTTTATTCACCGAAACGTGGTTCAATAAGAAAACCTCTATAGATGATATAACTCTAGAAAATTATAAAATACCATACTGTTGTGATAGAGTAGGACGAGTAGGTGGAGGTGTAGCTATTTATGTGAAAGAAAATATCTTTAGTGAAGAAAAAGTTGAGCTTAAACAAAATGGTCTCGAATCCATATGGGTGAAAATACACACAAAAGGGGTGAATATATTGTTTGGTTTGTTCTACCGACCCCCAGATTCTGAAAACTATATTTGGGATCATATTAACCACTCTATTGATGTAGCGATGAATACTAACATCGACAGAATAGTGATTTGTGGTGATTTTAATGAAGATCAGTTTAATCCTCGTAAAATGCAAATTAAAAATATCTGCTTACAAAATAATTTAGTACAAATAATTAACAACCCTACATTTTACTGCGAAACATCATCCTCACTTTTGGACTTAGTCATGATTAACGACCCTGACATTGTTATATATTCAGAGGTAGGAGAAAATATTCTTGATAATTCTATTCGATATCATTGTCCAATAAGCGGGATCNTATCACTTTGGTATATAAATCTAAATATATTTTCAGCGGAAGATAATGTTGGCCGTAAGTATGAAATAATTCGGTAGATATCATATAGATATCATGATATACAATTTATTATTGAAAGACAAAATAACAGAAGTATACCGTTGATTTCTAATTTCATCATTTTCGTAGAGAGACAGAGAACCAATGTGAATCGTGGTTTTTTAATAATTTCCTAATATGGAACTCTTCATCAATCAGTCATATATCTGACTTCTATCTTATTCAAGCTAATATACTCAAATGTTTTTATCAATATATTATCACACCGAACCGAATCCAGAATTTGCATTTGGTGGTTCTAAAACGTTATCAATATAATTATTTACGATTATACGAGTATGTCGTTTAAACATTATATTACAATAATATTATAAAATATATGTGGAATTACGGTCTTGTAACTGCAAATTACGATTTGTCTGTATTTATTTGTGTGCATTGATAGGAAAATGATTCATACGACAATAATCTAGATTATACATATATTGTATATCAAAGAATCCTGATAAACAATGGTAATCATAATACACATAATCCAAAACAGATATAATATATCTAAGCAAAAAATTACAAGCAAGTTAAATCGATGTTATTGCATTACAATATGCATATTTTAATTTGTATGATACATTATACCACTGGCGTTAAACACAATAAATCAAATCAAATCAAATCACTCACAACATGTAGAGAACTGTATTCATTGCATTGATGTTATAAGGTTAGTCACAGTGTCTATTTATTGTGTGGAGAGTTTGTGATAAATGATTCTTTGCCATTTTTCTGTGGCTTGAAATGTTAAAAATGTTCATATATATTAAGGGGTCGTCGTTGTCCTATGGTAGTTGATATACAACTACATGTGTAATCAGTGCTTATCACCACTAAATACTTGAGCTCGAACCCCGTTCATGGAGAGGTGTACTCGATACAACATTATCAACAATAGGTCACTTATATCGTGGTGATCAGTTTCATTGGTAAAGGAAACCGGATTCCCCGGAGAAAACCACAGACCTGTCGCAAGTCATTGGCAAACGTCATCATATACTGTTGTTTTGAATACACCTCACCATGAACGCGATTCGAACACACACGGTTAGTGGTGATAGACACTAATTGCATAGATAGTATGTAAATTCAACTACGATACGATTACGAACATGATGGCTGTTGCAAAAATCCCGTACACCAATTCTACACATATTCAACCCGGTTGTTCACATATAAACACGGATTGCATGGATTGTGTTGAGCATTAGGATAGAGAATGGGAAAAACGTGAAAAAGAATACTTACAAATGCATATGCTCCGTGATGTTGTTTATGAAAATTAGAACTAAAATCCTAAGCGTTACATTTATCTTCAAAGAACATAATGTTGAAAAACACCGGTCTTATCTCTAAGCCAACTATCTCCTTTCTACAGACAAGGCCCATAGCAATCCATATGCTTGTTAAACATACTTTGTCAGAGTACCTACGATCAAGGCACTCTTTTCTTTTCCATCCTTCACAAAACTATTTCCCACCCTCTGATTCTAACATTGGCATCATCAAAATTTTTATTTGTAGAAATTATTTTCTTATGCTCTATCTGCTATGCCGAAATAGTGATAATGGTAGATAACTCTACCTTTCTAATGGATTGTATGTTGAATTGCTTCCCTTCCCGCTTATTGTGTGACTAAACCAAGACAATTTCACCAATTGGTATTATGAACAATTATGGGAAACTTTTATTTCAATGGGAATTGATACAACGAAGTCTTCGATCACGGACGTATTCGATTGATTACAGATTGGTCATTATTAAGAGATTAATGATACCAAAGGAGTAAGCAGAATCCGTAAATCAAAGAAGGACAGACAATACAATAGCATAGCCAAAAGAAAAAGGACAAAAGGACAAACAACGATCTAAAAAACATACACATAAAAATTCAGTGACACGAACTCCACTAAACACCCGTGATGAACTCAGGTGCTCCTGAAGGTTCAGCAGCTCCTGCTCAACTAGTGGCACCCTTTTTTATTCTAGTTACGACCCAGTTATACGTCAGGAGTAAGGAAAGGGCCGGGATGTGTCTACGACAAGTAAAACATATCCGTGGTCATTTGTGACACTGATATTCCATAGCGGTCAACCAAGTCATGGTGGCGACCGTAAAACTTTCAAAGTGATGACTTCAACTTAACCAATGGGAACCTTCCTTGTTAGCAGCAACCCTCTA
Source organism: Gigantidas platifrons (assembly GCA_002080005.1). Taxonomy (NCBI): domain Eukaryota; kingdom Metazoa; phylum Mollusca; class Bivalvia; order Mytilida; family Modiolidae; genus Gigantidas; species Gigantidas platifrons. Next base: position 201,634 of record MJUT01045217.1, on the reverse strand, counting down.
TCAAGGAAATCCTGTTAGGAACCACAAGCTCTCGAATATCGTATCAACTGAGAGATATATACTCCATATACAGGTGCTGTTGATATGCTGTTACATATAAATGGAAATTACACAACGGGAAAATTGAAATCATTGCTTTTGTCGTATAGTTTCATTCTTTACAGTCCCTGACTCTGAATTTTTACGTGTAGGTCATGGAATGAAGTAGCACTATTTGTATCTGTGGTATACATTATGTCTAGCTCAATGGGATAGATGCGATCAACGAAATCACAAAACCTAAAAAAAAAATTGAAAGACATCACCTAGCTTCTTTTCGTTTTTCTTGAGAAGCCCTGTATGAAGTCTGCCTCATACAAAAAAAGAAACACGTCGACGAGATGAGGAGCACAGTTTGTACCCAAAGGTATGTCCACCAAACATAGCAAATATGGTTCCAATCCAATAACTCGAGCATGCTGATGATATCAGTTTCAGAGGACTTTTTGATAGAATCAGGGTGTTCTTTTTTTACAAAATAAGATAACTTCCTTCCTAGCACAAGGTATTTGTATCTACGTTGATCATTCTTTTTTAGGAAAAACAGTTGGACCAACTCCTTTAATCTGTCTTTCAGCTTAGAGTGGAGAATAGTTGTATTAGTTAGGGCCTTGCCAGCGGAGATAATAGCATATTTGTCATGGAAGAGAGACTAGTATTTAGCAAGATTTTGGGTTTTAAAGATTGATGTAGAGCGAGTGTTCATAAATCTATTGGGTATTTAAATTCAAATTTATATCAACAACCTCATATTCTTCACACATTCGGAAAAAGTATCCAAGTCCTCGCCCTTTGCTCATTGTCTGGCATAATCCTCGACGAAATCCGTAATAAGTTTAAAGATATGTTTCCAGTTGATGTTGATGGATTTATACCCTTTGGCGAACACATTTCGTAGACAGTTATAGCGTGGCCAGCCGGATTATATATGAATGGGGAGCATGCACATGTGTAATCAGGAGGCTTAAGCTTAAAGTCGACAATATTGAGATCATACGACACCTTCTTGTAGTTAAATATTTTTGTTGCTGGGCATGGTATATGCAAACGATATTATAGGTACGGACTGATCCTTAAAATATGTTGGAATTTTAGATATGACTGATATGTGATGAAGGATTGCATAGGTTATGGCATCAAGACATAAACACGCACATATCAAAGTCAGTGCGCACGATGCATTTCTGGATTAACCTTCATCAGGTACGCTCAAATGCGAAAAGTTCGAAAGCCAAATTATGATCATTTTTTTTAACACAAATAATTTTATTGGACTAAATGTTGCTGTTAACAATTAACTAGGAATACAGCTTTCACCTAGTATTCCTAGTCGGTAATCACTAAATAGCAAGGGATGTGATATTTAGTGAAGCTTATTTCAAAATAAATATTGAAGATAATATACAGTATATATTGAAATTATGACATTTAATAAACATATAATAGCTGTCTATGTTGATTTCAGATGCTTTTTGCATATACACTATCCGAAATTGTTGACACTTTCAAAATCGATCACGGTCGGAAGGTTAACTGTTCACTGAAACACTGACTACTGGGCACATGATACCCTCGGGTATCAGACGTGTTTCTGGATTGACCTTCATCAGGTACCCTAAATGTCGAAAGATGAGAAAGCCAAATAATTTAAACAGTTTTGGAAGCAGGTTATTTCTATTTACTTGCCGGCCATAGTGTTCGTTAGATAGTTGGTTTTACAATTACTAATGCAATCAGTGCCTATCACCACTAACGTCGTGAGTTCGAATCGTTCAAATATGTGACAGTAGCCGATTTTTTTTACTTGCTTCTATAGAAAGTTCATGATTTATTCTTCCACACTTTACACTATGAGCGTACCCAATGAAGGTTATTCTAACGCTAAGTGCACTAAATTCGATAGCTATCACTGGGTCGAAACTTCTGCTGGTGGACTATTAATCCCCTATAGCATCGTCCGCACATAAGTCAGTGATTTGACCCGCAAATTATTTACTAGATATATTGATGCTTAAAATGTAAAGTTCCTGAATAATGTAATATAGTAAAGCAAAAGTCAATATCCCGCAGGCATATGCGTCCTTAGCTGATTCCGGAAAAAAACACCGACCTGTCGCAAGTCACTGACACACTTTAGCACATAATATTGTATCGAGTGCACCTCGCTCTAAGCGGAATTCGAACTCACAACTTTCATGATGATAGGTACAGATTGCATAGGTAATCGTAAATCCAACTACCATACGATCACGACGCTCCTTGCTAAATATATAGGTATTAATCTAAATTTGATTTGTCTTTAAAATAAATGTTTCGGTCCTTCGACGTTAATTCAACATCAGTATGATGTGTCCGAGTGAAGTGACATGTCTAAGCAAAGACTGTTATTTCAGTGAGCCAGCACTATAAAAATCAAAGTGCGTTGGTCCAGTAGAAAGCGGACTGCATATAATTATCTCATCGAATGTAGCATGAAATAGCTGCAATATTGCTCATTTGACGCTAAACAACAAATCACTCTCTCACTAAAATTGATTGATTGGTGTTTTATGCCAACGTTATCAGTATTTCAGCTATGTTGTGGCGCTTGTCTAAAATGAATACAAATAGATACAAATTCATGTCATAATTCATTTAATGCAGTTTTGATTCCTTCTCGCATAATTATTCCTATATAGTAAAAGGATTAGTTCAAATTTTCATGCCTCAATCGTACAATTTAAATCTCCCTACATTTTTTGTACAACTTGAAATGGAAATTCTACTGATATATAGCGATGTCATACAAAGAATAGACTATAAGAAAGATATTTGGTGGCTAATACACGTCTGATGAGAGGTCTGACAGGAGAACACCTAACATTTGGTGGATAATGCATCATCTGACAGATCTGACAGGAGAACGGTTAACATTTGGTGGAGAATATACGTCATCTGAGAGATCTGACAAGAGAACAACTAACACTTGGGGGATAATGTACATCTTCTGACAGGTCTGAAAGGAGAACACGTAACATTTGCTGGAGAATGCACGTCTTCTGAGAGGTCTGACTGGAGAACACCTAATATTTGGTGGAGAATGTGCGTCTTGTGAGATGTATGACAGGAGACTACCTAATATTTGGTGGATAATGTACGTCTTCTGAGAGGTCTGAGAAGAAAACACGTAACATTTGGAGGACAATGTACGTCCTCAGAGAGGTCTGACAGGAAAACACCTATCATTTGGTGGATAATGCATCATCTGACAGATCTGACAGGAGAACGGTTAACATTTGGTGGATAATATACGTCATCTGAGAGATCTGACAAGAGAACAACTAACACTTGGGGGATAATGTACATCTTCTGACAGGTCTGACAGGAGAACACGTAACATTTGCTGGAGAATGCACTTCTTCTGAGAGGTCTGACTGGAGAGCACCTAATATTTGGTGGAGAATGTGCGTCTTGTGAGATGTATGACAGGAGACCACCTAATATTTGGTGGATAATGTACGTCTTCTGAGAGGTCTGAGAGGAAAACACCTAACATTTGGAGGACAATGTACGTCCTCAGAGAGGTCTGACAGGAAAACACCTATCATTTGGCGGAGAATGTATGTCTTCTGAGAGGTCTGACAGGAGAACACCTAACATTTGGTGGAGAATGTACGCCCTCTGAGAGGTTTGAGAGGAAACACACCTCACATTTGGTGGATAATATACGTCTTCTGAGAGTTCTGAAAGGAGAACGGTTACCATTTGGTGGAGAATATACGTCTTCTGGGAGGTCTTACAGGAGACCACCTAACATTTGCTTGAGAACGTACGTCTTCTGAGAGGTCTGACATGAGAACAGCTAATATTTGGTGGAGAATGTACGCCCTCTGACAGGTTTGACAGGAAAAACACCTAACATTTGGTGGATAATATACGTCTTCTGAGAGGTCTGACAGGAGAACACCTAATATTTGGTGGATATTGTACGCCTTCTGAGAGGTTTGACAAGAGAAAACCTAACAGTTGATGGATAATGTACGTCTTCTGAGAGGTGTGACAGAACACCTATAATTTTGAGGAGAACGTACGTCTTCTGAGAGGTCTGACATGAGAACACATACCATTTGGTGGATTATCTACGTTTTCTGATAGGTATGAGAGGAGAACACCTAATATTTGGTGGAGAATGTACGTCTTGTGAGAGGTCTGACAGGAGAACACCTAATATTTGGTGGAGAATGTACGTCTTCAGAGAGGTCTGACATGAGACAACCTAACATTTGGTGGAGAATGTACCTCTTCTGAGAGGTGTGACAGAACACCTATAATTTTGAGGAGAACGTACGTCTTCTGAGAGGTCTGACATGAGAACACATACCATTTGGTGGAGAGTGTACGTCTTCTGAGAAGTCTGACAGGAGAACATCTAAAATTTGGTGGAGAATGTTTGTCTGCTGAGAGGTCTGACATGAGGACACCTAATATTTGGTGGATAATGTACGTCTTCTGAGAGGTCTGACAGGAGAACACCTAATATTTGGTGGATAATGTACGTCTTCTGAGAGGTCTGACAGGAGAACACCTAACATTTGGTGGAGAGCCTACGTTTTCTGACAGGTCTGACAGGAAAACGGCTAACATTTGGTGGAGAATGTACGTCGTCAGAGAGGCATGTCAGTAGTACACCTACCATTAGATGGAGAATGTACGTTTTCTGACAGGTTAACAGGAGAACGGGTAATATTTGGTTGGTAATGTACGTCTTCTGAGAGGTCTGACAGGAAAACACCTAACATTTGGTGAAGAACGTACGTCTTCTGAGAGATCTGAGAGGAGAATACCTAACATTTGCTGGAGAACGTTCGTCTTATGAGAAGTGTGAAAAGAAAGCCCATACCATTTGGTGGAGAATGTACGTCTTACGACAGGACTGACATAATAACACCTAACATTTGGTGGAGAATGTACGTCTTCTGAGAGGACAGACAGGAGAACACCCACTATTTGGTGGAGAATGTACGTCTTCTGCGAGGACTGACAGGGGAACACCTACCATTTGGTGGAAAATGTACCTGGCCTGACAGGTAAAAACCTAACACTTGGTCGATAATATATGTGGGGTGGCGATTGAACGCCTAACATTTGGTGGAGAATGTATGTGCTGGGGCAAGTGAACGCCTTACATTTTGCGGAGAATGTACGTGGTCTGACAGGTAAGCACCTAATACTTAGTGGAGAATATATGTCGTGTGGCTGGTGAACGCCTAACTTTTGGTGGATAATGTATGTGTTTGGGCAGGTGAAGGCCTAACATTTGGCGGAGAATGTACGCGTCCTTACCAGTATGCACCTAACATTAGGTGCAGAATGTATATGAACTGAACACCTAACATATGATAACAAAATGATGCAGGCTTTACAGGAGAACGCCTAACATTTGCTGGCAGAACCACTATTCAAAACTATAGTAAGTAAGCAATATTTGTAAAACAGACGTTATATCGGAAATATCACGGCATGGTATATTAACATATGTGGCTAAAATTGATTCGAAAACAAGCTGAAGGATAAATAAGTGTCTTCCCAATACTTGGAAAGATCTTATATATCAAGCTGCGGAAATGATAATAAATGTCTTGGACAACATACTACAATGGGGCTTCACAACAAAAGTGCAACAGTTCTTCTGTACATTAATGTAATATGGGTGTAGTTTAAATGATGTAGAAAAGAAAAAAAACATAAACTACTTGATGTTGAATACTACGCTAAGCAAGTTGCATTCGACTTTGTGTGACATACGAGCATGATATGATCAATTGGTTTTTTTTTCTGGAAAAATATGGTCTATTAATTCTGCATGTAAAAACGAGCGTAATATAAACGTAGATATCAAATTCAGTGAGCACAACGCGTATATGAATAATCTTCATCAGGTACGCTCAAAATCGAAAGATTAGAAAGCCAAATGAGTCAAAGGTTTGGGAGTACCACATATAGCATATAAAGAAAACATCGACTTTAACTCTACAGTTGGAAATACTGCAATAACAAAGGTCTCAGATAGCGGTCGATTAAGGTACATTTTCGTATCGCATCATAAAATGCCACAAAACATAAGACTGCTACCCATTAAGATACTTTTTTGAACATCCAACCACAAAATGCCACAAAGCCCTTTCAATACATGTAAATGTCAATATACAGAAAACAAGAAGCGAATACAGTTTAGTAGGAGCAGTAGGTATGTTCTTCCAAATAATTTGCTTTCAGTATTAGACTAGAAATTTTATCTACAAATGCACACAATACCACGCTGAACTAATAAGAGTACAAACATTACCTGGTGACATCCATAGATTACCCTACAAAAAGGTCTTCGCAAACGCCTTGGACCTACTGAGGGCTTTTAGTGTCCCACATAATTGTGCCTATATTTCATCCAATGCCTAGCTACACCACTTTTCACAATATGCCAGTCATATCATGGAGTTCAGTGTTATAAGTTGATGAAACAAACTTAGTATTAAAAACAATACACAGCAAGATAATCCTAATCCTAATAAACACTCATTCAATGTAATCATTTTTGCTTGTCAAACTATACTTTAATATTATTAGTTATCTTGGTGTAATCAGGGGTGTACATAATTTTACACCGGTGTTGAAAATGCATACACCCTGAGGTTTACTTATTTATTTCTATTAATCAATCTTGATCTGCCATTGTTTTGGATGATGCGTATATTACATAACTAATTAAAGTCGTAATTTGATGGAGAGATAAAAAAAAACGCCGACTCATTGGAGGCTGAAGATGGATGTACCTTGTAGGTAAATAACCAGCATTACGGTCATTCTTTGTATAATGCCGTTTCCCTAGGCATAAGAGGTAATAAAATTATGGACGCTATTAAAAGCTGTAATCATATAAAAACACAGCAACTTTTCGAAAATGAGCATGTTGTTCTACAAAGTATTCCAACGATGTCATATTACAGTGGGTTTGACAAAATATCACAGATTTGAATACCAGATGATCATGCTAACAGGCTGCTGGCAATCCAAGCAACGGGAGACGGTCATTGTTTGTATAATACCGTTTCCCTGGGCATAAGAGGTAATAAAATTATATGCACAACATGCAGCTATGATGCCAGGAGGTACATGCAGCAACGGGTTCCTGAGAAAATAAAGCCGAATTTAAGTACCAAAATGATGTCTGAATAAATAGTGTGATGAAGCTTTAAACCCGTATAAATTCATATTAGAAAACATTAGTAAACAATTTCCCCATTAGTTTCTATGTCATTTCATCTTAAAAACAAATATTCTAAGGCCATTTTTCAATTAATTTTGATGAAATTTTCACTGTCTGATTTTTTTTATAATTTGGTATTTTTTTGTTGTCGTATAGTTTCTGAATATTTTGAATTATTTTAATCACAGATAAAAATTATTACGTCACATTTTCACTATATATTCAATCAAATTGTTTATGTCATATTTTTATGCAATTAAAGGGTACCATTGCGTTTAAGAAACAAAAAATCGGAAAGGGAATTACAAATATACAAACAAACTCCAAATATTTTCTAATGAACATTGGTTGAGAAATGGCTTGACAATATTTGTTTGAAGAAAGATGAAATAACATAGAAAGTAATGGGGGAAATCAGAAATCAGGAATACTTATGTCCATTGACTGTGCTAACTTAACAGTTGCAAGACATCAGAAGAATCACATCCCACGAGATAGGATTGGGAGAAAACAATAATAAAACATGCACGAAAATACTGTCACGATTTGCAAAACTCCATACCGTTGAAAAGGAACTGGTCTTGTTTGGGAGCTCGCGACAATGTCAAATGGGCAGTTATCGGATATTTATTCAATTCCGTCTTTTCTACGAACTCCAGGTTCACTTTACCAAAGCAGGTAATGGATGAATAGTTAAAGGAAATGCCCCAGAGGTTCCATTTTATTTCAATATTCATGATGGAAGACAGACGTAGACAGCAGACGACTGTTATTTGTTTACATTTTATCCAACTTCCGGTTTCATTCCAATGAAGTGAAGGTCGATATTCGTAGAATATCTAATGACGTCACTGTCAACGCGCATCAAATTTTACACAGAGTTATTTACCTACAAGGTTGCTATTGTTGCCATTGGTAAAATGTGTGCATTCGTGTGCACGGCATCATACAAGCGATAGGGGGTAGACTTTACTCACTAACATCGTTGCGGCAAGGTGATGCTGATTGGTGTTTCTATGGAAGCCAAATCATGGCTTCGATAAAGCCCGAGGTATTACAAATGTGCACGGTAACTATAAAAACTTGCTGAATTGCTTAGTTGGTAGTCCGTTGCTTAAGGCAGAGGACTCCACGTTGCTCAAAACAGTAAAATGGATAAAGAAAGTTGGCCCGTGTACAAGTTTTGGGTGAAAACATGCAGGAAAAGTTATAGTGAATATTTGTATTGTTATATTTTTTCTTTTAAATTAAAGTATTGGTTAAATTTTTTTAAAAGCATTTTTATTTATTTAATTGAGAATTTCTAATATACCAGTTTCACAATAGTTCACCTTGAACACAGGCGGATATTCAGCAATAGATCTGCAAATCAATGCAAGGAATGGTAATGTTGAATGGTATTAACTTCTAGAAATTATTTCATAATTTTTATGTAAAAGATAAATTCTTAATTCATGATTGATTGTTGTAGTTGGATCCAAAATATATCACCTTGATCATTTGACAGGTTATAGCTGACACTAGCTGTAGATCCCTAGGAGTGGTGCTGTTGGATAATATTAATCAGTCAATAAACCATTTCTTGCAAAGTAATGATTCTGTAACTTCTTCGCAATAACCTAATATATTAAGACAAACAAATGTTATACATTTTTTTCATAACTTGTTCATAAAGTAGTATTTTTTTATGGTTAAGGGATGAAATATACCTTACCTGCATTAGAAGCTCAAATAATATAGGAGCTTGTACAGTTAATCCTTGAGTCTTGGGTTAAAAATTGAAAGTGTTATTGATGTGTGCCACTTGGGCAATGTCGGAGTAATTTGTGTGTCAGAAACAGTATTTGTCTTGTTTGTATACACATTCCTTATCTATGTAGTGATCCAGAGTACGGCACGTACCACACATAATTAATACACGGAGTTCATATGCATTAATTGTTAATAAATTTTTAAATTGTTATATTTTTACGTCCTATATAGTCAACAAAAGCAGGTATCTTGCCGAACCCTTATATGTTGCATTTGCTGTACCTTTCTTTATACAAAATAGTCACATTTAACAGATTAATTCACTGTAATTGCTGTTTCACTGGTTAAAGTTCATCTGAATGTATAGGTGAACCTTAGCAGGTTTTAATTATACTCTGAGGTCCCACTTGTATATTCTCCCGTCCTGTTGTAAGATTGTTCTTTCAAGTGATCTCATGAACGTTACACTGAGAATACAATTTTATGAATAGCTCACATTAGTTAACTCTTAGTACACGCACGTAACAATACTACCAGTCTGCGGAGCTCCTAAGACGCCACTAAAACCCATTTGAAATTGTCCCACATCTCCGTGAAAATATTATATAACTATTGGTAGTTAACCCCCAACACACACATAGGTTCTTATCATTTATGTAAAAAAAACTTATGAAGAATTTCACAAACAGTACCCCAAACTAAATGATGAAAAGAATTGCTGGAAAAATCAAATTATGCTGTGACAAAAATAATTAATTTATAGTGTGAAGGAATGCAACAGCCGTTTTATGAGTATTATTACAGCAACAACAACAAAAACTACACAAGCCTTGTCAATGTCATTTACATTCTTTTTGATAATACAACACAGTTCAGCAATATAACCAAGACCTACGCATGAATGACGATGGTCAAATTTGCAGATGGATCTATTTCTCTGACCCGAATATAGTGTACCAAGGAAACTTCGTCACTACAGTCCTCTGATATTTACCATTTTGGACATTTTCTGACAGCTTGGTGTGGTTGTTTTTCATGTTATTCATGAGCTGCGTTTTTATATATATCATAAAACGACCACGAAACTGTCTTCTGACTCGTCGCTAATTACTATGCACAGTCATTATGTCGGAAAACCAGTCGTGTATTAAAAATCCTTAGATGGAACATAATAGAGGTCCAATTAGTTTCTTGTCAGCTATACAAGTTGATCAACTAGAAGTATTACAAACACAACATAAAACATCAAGTAAGTGTTTATAGTTTTAGTTGACATATTCCATCGTTCTTCTCTTATATTATTTCCCTCTTTGTTGCAGTACCCGTACCTAGCCAGGAAAAGGAAAGGTCATTTATATGTGTGTTAGACGGATGTATTTTGGCTCTGTTTCTGCGATTTGTCTATTTGATTGTGGAACTCTTCCAGCATTGTGATATTGTCTGCTTTCCATTTTATCACAACTTCTTTGACCATATGGTTTCACTGCCCGTAGTTAGTGTGATCTTAACACACATATACTTATGTATGTGTTAATTTGGATTGTTGTTGTTATTTGGTTGACCTTATAGATGGAGGGGGTGGGGTACGGTCAGGAAATTATTACCCTTTCGATGCACCTTGTCACATTCTGCTATCATGTTAACATTCCAATATTTGTGTAAAATACATGTTATATAAAGCGATGAGGTAATGGTGCTGTAATGTCTTTCTATAAATAGATCTCAGTTGAGTTCGTGTTAATTGGTATTTTGCTCTTATCTTTAAACCAATAAATCGTATATATTTTTTCGTAAGCCGAATGACAACTACCAACAATAGACCAATAGACCTTCTGCACATTTACGTTCCGATTCCAAGATTATTTCAGATTTAAATAAAATGAGTAAAATCATAAAATAAAAACCAAATTTTTATCCAAAAATCGCGTATGCAAACGATTCAATGGCTCAAATAATGCCCGTCACTAGCCTCAACAAACATACTTCATCATTCGTCGACTTTAAATAAGGTAAACAAAAACATTACAAGCTGTTTATGTGAACAATATTAAAAACTATTTTCTACACCATGTCGCCAACATACGCAACATCATGACGTGTTCCGACCCATCCACATACAATTAGATACCTTTCAATTATTGCTTATCGCGATCACCTGGATTGACAGTAGGATTTTGTGCAGGTGGGGTTCGTGTTGCTCATCTGGTTAGTTTTCATTCTTGTGTTGTGTGTTCTTTGACTTCGTCCTGTGTCTGAATACCCAATGTTTCCAGTGTTTCTGGATTGTCCACTCTTGATTGCCCCGTCGTTTGTCTCTAACCTTTACTTACTATGTATATATTTGTAAATATATGACCCGTAATATAATAGTTACTCGTATATCATAATATATAATATTCCATTAGTCTGTCGGCTCATGGTATATATATTATACTGTAGATTTTCCAAAAAGCTCTACCTTTTACCAAAGTAGTACCTCACCCTGCTTATCCCCGCCACATTTTTGGAATTCCAACCTCATGGGTTTTTCTGTCTTCAGTGAGTTCAGCTATTGGTGAAGCGATTACCGTCACTGTTTCAACTTTCTTTTCATAAACTAAAATAGATGATATTTCTAAAATAGATAAAAATATAAAGTGTTCATTAACTCAAATGGTGGATATACCATATTTAAATATAATCAAATGCATATACCCAATAGTAGAAGACCATGACACCTATTTGTTATTCGGTGGGCGATAGTGTTAATAAAAGTAGCGTGGCTTTCTTAATTTTTGCGAGGGCTGTACAATCCTTTAAGACTAATATTCTATATTATTAGTGTAGTAGTATTGAACCATCAGCTAGTATGTCTATAGTTTTACCACTCACGTCATTCTTCGGTGTACATGATTTACCTAGAGAGGTAGCATCTACTGTCATTGATACGGTGAGAGGAAATATAAGACTTGTTAGGAAACTATCAGAGACCTTCACTCTGCCATTCAATTTGTCAGTATTGTTTCCTAAAAAGGACAAGCATCATCTCTTACGGCGAAATCAAAACATTCGAACATCTAGACTACTTCAAATCGGGGAGATATTTTGCAAACAATTATTTGACATGTAACATGCTTATGGCAGTATTATGGCAAACAGGATAATATTTGTGATATTAGTAATGTTATATTGTATTATTGTGTTACCCAAACGGACTTTAAAGAAAATCGTTCAATACAAAGCATAGGTGAATCGGATACCATTGTATAGAGAAGAAGTACGGTAACAGCCAACGTAGAACTCAGTCAGTAGACCACTATAATATCATATGAACACTTAACGAATGAATTAACACGTATAATCTGATAAAAAGATGCAGCAAAATTGTAATATTTTATCATGTTGTGCCACAGAGAAGGAGAGACAAAGTCGATGACTAGACTGTTATTTACACATTTTGTAATTATAAAATATAGCTTACAATAAGGTTAAAATGTTTATTTATTTTAAGCTAAAATGATTCTTTCTAAGTTAAATATTTTATTTATTCTAAGTTAATTTGTTTTTAATTTATTATAAGGTAAAATGTATATTGAATTTTATATTAACTTGTATTTAGCTGAAATAGTTAACAAAACGAATGTGGCACAATAGATGAAAAATTATATTTCTTTAATGCATAAGGATATTGGGATTACAATGGTAAAGTGTAATCATACAATGACAATTGCTTTATTCTGAAATCCTTTGTATTGCTGGTCTTTTTGTTTTTGATTTTTTTTCTATTTTTTTTATTTTTTTTTTCATTTTTTATTAGGGGGGGGGGGGGCACAAATAATCAAATAAAAATGAATGTCACATAATGAATGATAAATTTGAAGCAAAGTTATGTCATTCAAGATAGATGAAATGACTTGATTGATTTTTGTAGTTATACAAAATAGTACCGTATCTTGTTTCTGTTATATATTCCACAAAAAATGAGATTTTAGCTCATAAATCTTCCTTTCTTAACTCACCACTATATATTGAGACGCATGTATCAAGCACCAACTGTGTGTTGTCATGTCAATATGTGTTAGGGGTATCGATTTTACCTCTATTCTACGATTTTTCTACCATATTTTGGAACCGTTCTGGAGAGGTGATAAGTTTTGCTATATTACATTAAGGTTACAGCTAATGTCCACGTAATTTCCAAGCCATGCAGTAATGGAAGAAGGTTTTGTATGGATATTAACGTTATCAGACAATACCATGGAGAGCAAGCCAAACGACATGCAGGGCAAGCCAAGACTTGACCTGCAGAGCAAGCGATGACTTGACCTACAGAGCAAGCCCTGACCTGACCTGACCTGACTTTACTTGACTTGGTACCAAACATGTTGATTATTTCCCACTTTCCTATTTGATAAATGATCCGAATTGACACCTATTATATTAATCAAGACATGACTATGTCCCAGAAAGGTGGGGTAAGATACGTAGAAATATAGGGTCTAACACCGGGAGAGGTGTAAGATAGTAAAATCAGTGACACCCGAGGGTAAGATTTAAATCGTATCGGACGAGGCTTGACCGAGTCCGATACGATTTAAATCTTACCCGAGGGTGTCACAGATTTTACTATATTGCACCTTTTACGGTATTTGACTCTTTTTCCCAACCCTTTCTACCGTGTCAATGTTTGTTTACTTTTTGTGTAGTTTTGGCGCATTAATTTTCGAACCGTATCACAGGCCCAAAATGCCACGTAATAAAATATAACAAGATTTTCATTTTACAGCTTTAGAGAGGTTCAAAATAATAAAGTTAACACATAGATTCTACAAAAACAAAATATTACACCTTTTACGATGTTTGCCCCTTTTTCTCATCTCTTTCTATCGTGTCAATATTTGTTTACGTTGAGAAAATATAGAGTGCTCTCCCTTGTTCGGTAACTAACGTAACTAACGTGTATTAGTATATAAACAAAATTGCCTCCTTTTTGACCAATGTCAAACAACTTTTCTACAGGCATTTATCGCTGTTGTAGTAGCATTTATATAATATATTTTTAAAATACATTGTATTTTATTGTGAAATACATTTAAAATACTGCCAAGACGCTATAGATCGACAATTTAATTCAACAATGGAAAACAATTTTGCGGGAAAAACAGCATGTAGCTTGTTTTACCCTGGAGCCGGATTAAGATAGAAAAATATGTTTCACCTTAATTAATGGACTACTTTATCCAAGGGGTGAGAAAACATCATGTCGACAGTGACTTAAAAAAATCACTAAACAGATAATATAGTTAACATATGTATATATATTTTTCCAATGAAACACATGTATACGAGAATCTATTCTGTGACTGATCCTATTATTTGCCCTATTAATTAAAAAAAATACATTTTAACCACCATAAAATAGGATAAATGTTTACAATATATGACCGCAAAAAGGTGCAGTCATATAAAAAGACATTTTCATTTTTTAAAAGAGTTTTCTCATATTTACATCAATAATTCAGAAAATAAATGTAAAAAACAAACTTTTTTCAAAGTGGCAAAACGTTTGTTAACTGTTGTGCGTTCAACGTAGCGAAATTTGATTAAAAAAAGTAAACACCTTGATTTTTTGTTAACCGTTTTTGAAAATACTATTATTTGCTAAAATATGTTACATATGACCACATCTCGGCCTTCACCCGAGTACTCATGCGGAAAAAGAAACCCGTATGCCCAATATAAGGGACACTTCTTTTGTTTCAATAGTACTGTATCTTATACTTTGCATTAATCCGCTATACACAACTTTGGAATGCAATGGTCACGTGGTAGTGGTGAGAATCTCGATGAAAAATGACAAAAAAATTGGAAAAGATTCATATTGAAGAAGTATAAGGATTACACGCTCCTTTTTTCGAGTTCATGCATGTGTATACGGATACGATGCACTCACAAACTTTACATCAACTTTGAAAACAAGCACTTAATACTATATTGTATTGAAATATGTTTGATAACGTTTGTAAATTGTGGGACAGAGGTATATATAAATATGTATTCTGGAGTACTTAATCCCGATATAACATCCAAGCAAACAATTACTTCGTTTCTACTGTATTGTATATCATATATGCTCGTACCACAATTTCATCATACTTGCGTGAAAATGATGGTGTTCCGACTATTACAATTTGCAATGTAATTTCGATGGATTTGTGGGAAGCAAAGCTAAACCTTTTTGATCTACCTCTAATTTCCTGGACCTTGATTTCTATTCATAGCAACTTTTCAGTTTTGTCTTTGCTTTTGTGACATTTATTGTTGCTAAATCTGCCATTGGCTTCAGCTTACTTCGAGTATCTAGAATCTAGAATAAGTACAAAATGGTCACTCTCACTTGGTTCTTAATATTCCTGTTTAAGAATAACAAGTGGTCCCTTAACATGTCTCTCGCACAGTAATTCAAAAACGTGTTGTCTCGTTTGGAACCTCTCTGAAAGCGAGGAGTATGTATGGGATAATTTTTTCCAGATTGACGGTTCTTTTTGCGCATAGCTCTTGATCATTGTCTTCAATTCCACATTAAAATTATCACTAGGCCGTTTGCTTCTGGATGGTAAGGTGCAGTGCATAGTTTGTTTATCTTAAGTAGTTTGCATACCTGTTTAATAACGTCGATATGAATTGACTACCTTGATCGCTCAGTATTTCTTTTTGTAAGGCATACTGTGGAAACATACTAATGATAGCGACTGATAATATCTCAACATCATGAATCTTTAATGGCATAGCGATAGGATATAAACTATAGTGGCATAGCCAATGCAAATTAAAATGTTTCTATGCCTGTTATTAGTCAATGGTAAAGGACCAACAAAATATATTGCTATTCTTTGAAATAGCCCTTCAACAGCAGGAATACTTAGGAGCTCTTGGTATACCTTTGTATACCTTTTAGACATTATGGGTAACTTCTACAATAACCTGAAATATCTGTAAATATACATGTCAAACGAAATGCCGCATTATCATATCCCTTTGTTTTATTTGTGTCTAAATGCTAAT
Source organism: Gigantidas platifrons (assembly GCA_002080005.1). Lineage (NCBI taxonomy): Eukaryota > Metazoa > Mollusca > Bivalvia > Mytilida > Modiolidae > Gigantidas > Gigantidas platifrons. Next base: position 185,556 of record MJUT01045217.1, on the reverse strand, counting down.
AAAACGTCATGACCTAAAGATAAAACTGTTTTTCACATGTTATTTGCAACAACAATTTAGCTTAGTACTTCACATCCATTTGTTTTAAACAGTCTTTGCAAAATATTAGAACTGAAAACAAAACAAGACGAAAAATCACCACTAGGTTCATTTATGACTAAAGATATCACTTTGTCCAAGCTTGTCTATCAGTTGTGCATTAATCAGCTCTGGTCTACTACAGAATGAACAAGTATTTTCATTCGGTGATAAAGTAATAGCCTCCTCCAGTCGTATTAGGATACACAGTTTGCTCAATTGGCCCAAAGTATATTTTCCACACCGTGGTGTGTCATTTTTGAATGAGTTTGGGTATCATTCCATTTTCAAAAATATTTGTGAAAGTGCTATTTGATACATTAACCAATAATGCCTAATTTGTTTTTTATTTCTAATTAAACATTTATTGAATGTGTAGCCCTATTGTGTATTTATGTTATTGTTATTGTATTTTTATTAATGTTTATGTGGGATTTCAGTTCTTTTATATTTGTATTTTCATATGAGTAACATCTGGTTATTTTGTCCTGCACATTGACCTTCAAAAACATTTTTGAAATTTAAAAGTTGCCATATTGGTTCGACATTTTATTTAATTAGACATCTGTAATTCCCGTCCTTTTTACTCTTCAAAAGTAACAATTAATATCAATAACCAAAAATATTAATTTTGATGCAAACCGTCTTGTTTTCCTACAGGCAGCACTATTTTGTTTACGCATATCCCTCAGGTAATGTTACATTAATGACATACGTTATATTAACACGATGGATGTCACTAGTGGAGCAGGAACTGCATACCCTTCCGGAGCATCTGCGTTCAGCCACAGTTTTTAGTGGTGTTCAAGTTACTCGATCTTTAGTTTTATATGTATGTTTTGTTTATTGTTGTTTGTTCTTTTGTACTTTTTCATTTGCCCAATGTGTTGTCTGTCCTTCTTCGACATACGGATTCTGATTGCCCTTTTGATATCTTCAAACTTTTCGTAATTATTTATGTAAGGCTAGAACAGTTTTATTGTTCTGTGATATTTAAGGCTACAATTTATTTCAAAGGAATTAGATGAAAATATTCGAAAAACAAACAGACTTTCATGCATATTTTGCATGAAATATTCAAATTCTGTTTTCAGATTGAATTCCAAACTTGCATGTCATATGGACTTCCACTGGTACCGCTTAGACGTTCAACGTTGTATAATCCATTTAGAAAGTTGCAAGTATATTTACATCATAACAATGATAGGTCGGTTGTTTTCTCCTGGTACTCCGGTTTCCTCCACCAATAAAACTGACCGCCATGATATTAATGAAATATTGTTGAAAGTGGTGTTACACACCATAGCCCTGAATCTCTAACCCCCTAACCCTAAACTAGATTCATAATTTGTTTTCGAAGAAAATTATATACCTTTGAGACTAAAACAAAACAAAACAAAATCAAAGAAACAAAGAAACAAAGGAAAACAGTTATACAAAAAGACAAATAGTAAGTGAGTGGGTGAATAATTGTTGCTTAACGCCAACTCTGCAATGTTTCAGCTATGTCATGGTGAACACATGCTAATTTTCAATGAGATGATGATAAGATCCGCTGTATACAAGAGCAACATGCTTATTTTGATTTTGTATAGTGCTAGCTTACTGAAAGTACAGTCAGCAGCAGGACATATTGCTCCAATCGTCTTTGCCTTTCTCCTTATAGCTGCGTGCTTAGCAGAAAAGCATCAAATGCCAATTTTGTTATCCTTGGTTTGACCCGATCTGAGGTCGAACTTCCGCACTCGAGGCGAGCACGTTAAGCATTACACAACCGATTCGACTAAAAATGTAAACATAAATGCATAGTATCAACAAATAATTTTTTTACTAGTCAGGTAGAAGTATATTTTAGCATATATAAACAAAGAAAAAGGTTAAGCACCCCTGATATATTAAAAAATAATAAGCTACACTAAGCTTAGATTTTAATATTTATGTTGATTATAGCAAGAACAATGTTCCATTAAAAAGATGTGCTCATACAGGTGTGACCATTATGTCTAATATCGACTAGTCATGCACGTGAACAATGACTCTCGTGCATTACTCAAAATTCAGTATGTTCACGCTTCGAATTTGAGTATTTAAGTCCGGTGTTTTAAAAAAATATTAATTTTCAGTAAACATGGTACGAAGACGAATATCAGAAGCACAAAGATGGCAAATAATCGGCATGCATACAACAGGGATGTCCTTCAAAGCTATTGAACGTCAGATGGGCTACCACTATACTGTAGGCAGCCGACTGGTGAGAAATCACACACAAACCAACAATGTGAAAGATTTGCCAAGATCCGGCAGACCACGGGTAACATCTGATTGTGACGACAGGGCATTGCAGCGTTTGGTTAGACGGATGCCATTCGCAACCAGCCCCGTACTCAAACAAAACTGGCTGCCCAATAGACGTATGTCAACAAGAACAGTTAGAAACCGTCAGAAATAAGCGTTTAATGACTCTCCTTGACTTAAGGAGAGTCATTAAACGTCCACTGTTGGCAGACCGACATCGACGATCACGTTTGGCATGGTGTTTAGCACGATGTGGTTAGAATCTAATAACATGACACACTATCCATTGGTCAGACGAGGGCCGGTTTCTGTTTCATGTAACAGACGGTCAGATGAGGGTTTGGAGACACAAATACAGCCAATACCCCAAGGAAAATCCAGCCAACTGTCATTTACGGTGATGGCTAAGTAATGGTTTGGGGTGTATCTCGCATGACTGCAAGCTGGATTTAGTCACCATACAATGCAATCTAACTGGTGATCAGTACATCAGAGACGTCTTGCAACCAGTTATTGTCCCCCATTTCGACAATCACCCACTAGCTACAAGGCCTGGGTATTTGGATGACAACGCCATGCCTCATCGTTCCAGAGCAGTACCGTCTACCGCCAAAGCGAAGCCGTGACTTCTGTTCCTTGGCCAGCCATGATTTGAATCCCATAGAACATATTTGGGACATGTTAGGCCGTCGTATGCTGGCTCGGGAACCTCTTGTGCAAAACATTCTTCAGTGAGAAACAACATTGCATCGGGAATGGCAGCAGCTATCACACCAAGACATCCGACGTCTAACTGGAGGGATGAGACGCAGGGTTGAAGCCGTCATCCAAGCACGTGGGGGTTATACCCGGTACTGAACATTGAACAATAGATGTCGTCAAGTGATTCATAAGTGACGTTTTGAAAGTGAAATGACAGTCTTATCGTGCTTAAGGTCAATACTTAAAATGGACATGTTTTACTGCAAAAACTGACCTTTTGATAATTGTGATTAAATATTCATTAAATTAACATTTTTCTTGACTTTTTGGTGTGGTTTCTTACAGCTAATGTAATGTCCTAACAGGTCACCATTGCGTTCTTGAGATTATCTGGTCAATAATCTCGTGACATTTGTCGTATCATTTGTCATTTCAAAAAAACATGGGGGTGCTTAACTTTTTTCTTTGAGTATACATAGTATCGTAAAAACTTGTAAATTTTCAATTATATGCAGAATTATCTTCCGATATTCGACAAGTTTCAAATATTTACAAATCATCAGAAACATATATTTAAACATTCTTTAGCCATTCCTTTTCTCTTGCTTAAACTGTTAAAATTGTGCAGGTCGCAGAGGAAATAACCCATTCTTAGATGTAAAAGATAAATAAAACCAAACCGGGAATGTGCGAAAGGCCAAATAACACTCAGCATATGCATACAATTTATTAAAAGGTAAAATTGACGAGCAGATTTATTAACATTTTTACTAAATTTATAACAGTAAAATTCATTATATGGAGAGTAAGGATTTTTTTTTTTATGATTGCAGATGGATTCACAGCTGACGAGGTTTTACGCAAATCGGATAACATCATGCCCCTTCATATAAACAACGGCAATATACCATTGTATGATTTACTCAGAAAGCCAACTAGTGCAAATACTTGTGTGTATACAAATCAAGCTAAAGGTAAAATATCAACTACAAGTACATACATAATCACAGATACATGATAGATAGTCAGAAACCCTAATTGTATCGTAAGAGACAAAATATGACGGTCAGAATAACATGAAAACATAGTTTCACGTAACCGCCATGGGAGTGTTGTTATTAATGATTTAAAAAAAAGCATTGCTTAAATTATTGCAATTTACAGAAATAGTATCATAAAATGAAAAACACACATCACCACACTAACGAACAGTTCCAAAATACAAGAACAAATTCGTAGAATCAGAGCCAAAGTTGATACCCCTAACACATACATGCATTACCGCTAAAGTTTTAAAGTTGGTACAGGCCTAGACACCTCAATATCAATGGTAGGTTAAGCTGGAGGAAGTCCTGGTGGGAATACACGATCAGGGCTCAGTAAAATAAAACAGCACAAGCCGGAATATGACAACAAACTCAAATAAAAACAAAAACAGGAAAACAAATGCAAAAACACAAATAAAATTTCCCCTATCAATCTTGACTGACCATTGTTCAATATCATCCCACTTCAAACTTTAAACAGGTAAGAGTATGAAGGAAATGTGCAACTCTATTATAATAACATGCAGCAATTGTATGCGATTTTACAGATATGTCATGATAATTTAAATTCGCATCGGTGGTGTAATAGTTCGTATGCTCGCCTCGATTGCGATAGTTCTTGAGTTTGAGCCACAATCGGGTGAAATAAAAGACTATGAAATTGGTGTGTGTTGCTTCTCCACAAAGCACGCATCATTAAGGAGATAAAGCAAAGAATGGTTTCGTCGGAATCAGGATAATGTGTGCGAGTGGGTCGACATGTCTCTCTGGGGACTGGTGTTTCATACAGCTAGCACGATAAAAATCCAACTAAGCGAGTTGTTCTAGTTCAAAGTGGACTCATCATCATCTCATTGAAACTTAACGTGTTCTCTCCATAATATAGCTGAAACACTCACTCAATATTATTAAACATTCAACATGCTTGTGTTTATTTCCCTGCAAGATTCTCCGGTTTAGAGATGACAATTGAAATGAAGAGGTCAGTTGGATATTACTTGACAGAGCTCTTCATCCCCGAAATTCTTGTATTGTCGTGGGTCTCGTTCTGGTTACATCTATTAGCTGTTCCTGGACGTGTGTCTCTTGATGCAATTACTGTACTGACCATCTCATCACAGGGGTCATCTGCAAGACGACACGCTCCAAAGGTTTCTTGCATCAAGGCTATTGACTTCTGGACATTATTTCAATTCATGTTTGTGCTTGCTGCTATGCTAGAGTTTTCGATCATAAATGTGTTGGCACGAAATATGGATTCCAATAACATGGTAAACATTGTCGATGAAAAGCTATACAGTTAAACCAGTCTTAGGTGACCATCCAATGGAACAGTGAACTATGATCACTTAAGACAGGTGGTCGTTTAATGTATGTTTAATTGATATGAATGCACTGTGAAAGGAAATAAAATAATAAGATAATACAAAATATTGCTTAATAGAGGTGGTCACTAAAGCAAGCTTGACTATACTTGGAAAACGTTTACAAACAATGAAGTGCGTAAGCAAAAGGTGTCTAAACAGTATGTATTCTAATGCTTTTATTGCGACAGGGCGCCAACAATCACTAGTAGCAACTACTTGGTCGTGCTAATTTCCTCCAGTCCCCACGTGCGAGTTTTTCAATTTTGCTTTTTCCCACACAAAAAGCAAACAAATCTCTCGTAAAGATTGTACATCGTAGTTCGGGCTTTCTCAGTTGTTATACTTTTCACTAACTACATCCATAACCGCATGATAAAGACCAACACTATTTATCAAGGATGCATTCATTACGTCTACCTCAGAACTAATAGGTCATTGGTTATGGTATTTAGCGCCACTTTCAACAATATGTCAGTTGTATCGCAGCAGTCATTTTTACCGGTGGAAGAAACCGGAGAGAACCAACGACATGCCGTAAGTCACTGACAAACTTGATCACATAATGGTGTATCGAGTACACCTAATTTGCCATTGGTTGCAGTCTATAAATGTATTACTCTTACTTTCTCCAACAAATTAAAGGAAATAAATATGTAAATTGTCCATTGTTATTAAAAAAACGTATTTTGCAAAAGAAGTTTGGTTATGTGAAATACATGTACAATGTAACAGGATTTAGATTATTGTGCCACTTTAAGCAATATACCAGTTATATCGTCACTGTCAGTTTAATTGGTGCAGGAGACAGACGTATCACATAATGTTGTATCGAGTACACCTTACCTCACCACGTAGTATCGTATATAATGTAAGATCCCCCAAGGGATGATAAAACACTGAATGTTTGTGTTTTGTTATTCACAGTACGAGGATGTAAACCAGCGACCACATTTAGGAAAGGCTAAGCATATTGATCGTATTTGTAGAGTAGTATTTCCTACAACATATACTATTTTAGTCGTTCTATTGTGGTTCATAGTGACACATTTTGATGATGAACATTAAAATGAATACGCATGAATGAATTACTATATCAATTTTACAGTGATTACACTGATTAATTAATGACAGCTTTACAATAACTATAATGGAAAATAATTATCAATTCTACAATAAATATAATTCAATATAGCAATCATGCATATAACTGAAAGGTGATATAATTTAGCAATTGTGTAGTTATATCATGGCGAGAACACGATAATTTCCAATGAGATGATGAGGTCCACTTTGGATGTTTATAGCGGAACAACAGTCAGCGGATAAACAGGTCGCCCCACTCGGACGCATTATCCTGCTTCCGAGCCAACCAGTCTTTGCTTTTTCTCTTTAACGCTACGTGCTTCGTGGTAGAGAAGCAATACATACAAATTGTAAGATCTTTGGCTTAACACTTTCAAACCTTGAAATATGATTGAACAAGCACAGAACGATTGAAATTCTAATGAAATAATACAGAAGTTAATCTTATCACCTTTTGGTACAAATATGGCTGAAAATTGCAGTAAAAACACTAAATCTATATTGGTGTCAAACATCTCGACCTCCATAGCTTTTCCGCAGTTACCACCAGCTTTTTAAATATCCATACCCCTGTATTTACAAACAAACAAATGGTAGACTTTGTAAGATGACGATTCAATGTCCGAAAAATGTTTTACTCTTTTATAAAATTAGTATTAGTATATACACTCTTTATGTCCACTAACAAAGTAAAAATACACAGTCTACTTCTTCTGATCATTTTAAACAATACTCAAACGTTGATGATAAGCAACAAAACATGAGAGATAGAGATCAAATAATAATATGGTAAAAGTACGAATGACGTCCGGAAAAGGTCCCATCATCTTTATACCTCTACGAAAAAGCAAATTCTAACGAAAAAGACTCGCGAAATAGAACACACACTATATATAGCAACACATATTTCTTCAATGAATAATTAAATCGGCAAAGCTTGGAGTATAAATATAGAGTAAAATGTTATAATAATAACTTGGTAAATTTTCACATACATTTTTGTTCTTGGTTAATCTAAAAATATTTCAACCAAAGTTATAATCTCCGATGATAGACATGACAATATACACGTGAGTCCTTATGCTAATGGAATCACGATAACAAGCAAAAGTACACCGAAACACAAATTACTGTAGGACACATGTAAAAATTAAATGAACTATAGATCCACTAAAATCTAATTAAAATAGGGAGATGTTTGTTAGATTTAGTTGTCAGTGAAACATAAGATCCAACAAGCATACAATATTTAATTACATTGTATATAATATACATCTATCTATATAGATACGTTAGTACATTATGTCTGTAAAATATAATCTTGAAATTCAAAAATTAAAGAGGAAAAAATGTAGAATTACATTTGTAGTTCCCAATTTTAGATTAATGAATCAATGTGTGGATGTTGTGTTTTTTTTTCATTTTTTTTTCATTTTAGAATCACAATTGATATATTACCAGTTACTGGTAAAAAGTAGAGTATCGGAGAAAAACAAAACATTTATTTACTACTGAACCTCATGTCATGATTTACTTAGATTAAACAATCTGTGCAAAAACAAAGTTCTGTAGTTCACGTCTGGTGTTTTATTTTGCGTGTTGTAATGCAACTTACAGAAGCAAGTTAAATTGTCTGTAACAATATAACAATACCATTTACATATCAGTAAAGGTAATATAACCTAGATTAGATTCGGGCTACTCTATTAATTCCATGTACGCCAAATGGTATGTAAGCATATACAGCAATAACATGTACATATAAGTAAGGGCTGCATAACATGTATGGAGATTAAGATTATGCTATTCATGAACATGTATACACATGAACAACACCTGAATTGAAATTAGCAATGTAAAGTTTGTCACAACTTTTGTTGAAACAGATGGACCAAGGTCTCTTGACACCATCACCCTCGTTCAATACCACACAATTCACTGTACCATTTGAATGTAGTCGCTGAATGGTGTTTGTAGCGAATCCAGCAATATAAACGTATCCATTATGGTCCATTACTATTTTCCAGTGACGCTCTTCATTTGGTATTTTATACGAAAATACTTCAGTTCCATCCCAATTTACACAGTTGATTGAACTCATGGTAGTATAATATATCTGGTTATTGTGACCTATACTGATGTATTGTGCAAGGGATCCTGCTGATAATGTTATTGTCCTTAGACATGTTCCCGCTATATCTAAACAATGAATCCTCTCACTGTCACCAACAATGATATTGTCACTGGTAGCTGCTATTCCACATATATTAGTAGAATTCGGTATAGTTATTGGCTTGCCATTCTGTGTACATATTTGTAGGTTGATGAACTGTATCTTAATATTTCCGTTTGCAAACGTCACGACGGCTCTGTGTGTCCTGGGTATTATGGTTATATCCCATGGTGGAAAACGCACGTTATTCATCTTCATGTATTCTCCACTGGGGTAGTATACAGCCACTAATTTACGATCTGTATTATTGTAATCACATAGAAGTAAATGGTTGTCCTCAGTAACACCCATACCTGTAATATGTCTTCCAGTATTCTCTATGTGATTCTGAAATGTAAAGGTTGATAGTGTGGTGGTCTTATCTGGTACCAACTGGGCTTGGTTTTTTTTAGTGTATTGTGTGTTATGGTGTGGTTAGTTATTTCGTTAACTGTCACGTCTCCAAATGTTTTCATGGACTGCAATAAATCATTTGATTCATTGAAGGAGAACCTTACTCGATTCAGTTGTGATGTAGTTGTTTGTAATTCATTGTCTGCTTGATGTAGGTATTTATCTATTTTTCGACATAGGAGGAAGGCTTGTTTTTCTGATCCATGTTCCACGATAAAAAAACATTTCCCTGATGTATAAGTCAACCTCTTCTGTGACCTCTAACACTTTGGAAATTTTATCTTGTTGAAGCTTTGCGTTTTCTTGACCTATCATATCTAACTTATTGGTCAGCTCCTTTTCCATCTGGTTAAGTCTTTGGATGAGCTTCTCTTTAATTTTCTTCGCGTTTTCTTTTATACTTTGTTTGTCATCTTGTATACCATTCACATTCTCTTCTCTATTCTTCAATATATTCTTGTACGTTGGACTAATACTATTCAACTGTTCTTGGCAATCAAAAAATAGTTGAGATTGTTTGGCACCGTTTGACGCCGAATCCAAAGTCATGGTTTTGATACACGATTTGTGTGTTTTAGCCAGACAGCATAATTCATCATGGTCAACACAGAAGTACTCTACCTCACAATTTGTATGTTGTTCACAAATGAGGCTAGACTTTTTCAAAAGTGATGAATATGACGTTTTTAGCTTTAAATCAACAACATGATGATTTCTAGCTATCTTCAAAGACGAATGGAATTTTGTGCATTCAGAACATAATTCTTCTTCGCATTCCATACACCAGTTTACTGATGTTTTAGTTATATGACGACTCTCGCAGGGGTCACAAATCGTAGCTGATGCCATGGTAAATTCTATAATTATAAAGTTAAATATTACTTTGACTTTCATAAAATTTTCTCTAACGCATATTTAGAAAATCAGAAATTAATGTGCAAGACTAAAGAAGCATGTATTACTAGTCAACAAATAAGCTCCGTAGAGCATGTGTGCGCCCTCCAGAGATGTTAGGTAGAATGCATGTTGTCTTTTGAAAAGGAACTGCCGAAAAACAAAACTTGACCTGCATAAAATCAATTTAAAGCCAGAATTAAAATTATAACTTGATACAGTAATCAGCTGAACTTTAGATAACATACAGAGAAACAATAAGTGTAAATACAGATCTATGTCTCTCCCGTCCACTGTATATTCTCTATGTGGATTGTTTACCGAAAATCATTTAAATCAATGCAGACTGAATCTGAAATTAAGGTATGGTGACACATTAATTAATATGCAGGTGCACCTTCCATCACCAATGTGTGGATTAAATATGGTGATCCTAAGTGCATGGTAATGGTAAAAATGACCTAATTATAAACATGTTTACGACATAAAATATACCATGACAATGAGGTCATTGTCAGGTGACCAGTGTCTGGCTGACATTTGCCCTTCATGATCAAAAATATGATCAGCCTAGGTTGTAGAGCAATATAGAAACTAAACTAAATATGAAAAGTTGTCATTAATTGAACAAAGTCGGTAATGTGAGGGCAATGTCAGATGACACACACGTGAATAACATTTACACACCATGATAAATATGTGTACCATATATGGTAAATCAAGGTTCAACGGTAATGGAAAAAAAACTGGCCTACTTGCGAAAACTTTACATCAATTTAACAACTTCAGTAGACCAAGAAAATGAGGTCAAGTCCAGGTGACAACTGTTTGGTTGACATTTATCCTCCACCAGCAATATATGGGTCAGATATGTTGAGCCTAATCGAATTACAAAAAAACTGAATTTGCTCTCGCATAATTAAGAGGTACAACTCAGGAACGATAAAGATCAAATACTTCAAAGTCGTTCTTCTCTTGTACTGCATTAATTTCGAAATATTAGTTCAATCGAATGTCAAAAAGATTATACTGCAAATTAATTTATTACAAACAATTAAGTAGGTACATTGTTATTTTTATTGATTTTTATAAACTGGAAGAATCTTGATTTTCTCTTTAGCACAAAATCGAAATGGTGAATAATGTTCCTATGTACGGTTACAACGAAATGTTTTCTTATGATATTCAACTCTTTTGTTTACTTTTTTACCACATTTATACTGTTGGAAGCGAGGCACAGTTCCATCAAAAAACAACATGACTTTGTGTAAATATAATTTCTAAAGCACATTAGCATTTTCTAGGATCTGTTCAAACGAATTTATTCCAAATACATCTCAGAGAGAAATATCCCAAAAGGTCTGTGACAATCCGTTGTCAAAGGTTCTTACCCATTAAATGAAGATGTAACTATTAAAAACTATTCTTCTACAACAGCAACTGTTCATGCGAAAGTGCATAACAATAGTTCACTTGCCCACACACAAAGTTTGGTTCCTATTAGCATCTCTGTATATTTGTTTTTAGTTTTTATCCATTTAAATTTTAATGTTGAGACAGGCGCACAACATTGACAATCTTTAAATTGTGTGCAATCTCATTTTACCATATTTTTTTTAAACCAATATACATTTAACTTTTACTCTAATCTTTAAATTAATAGGATATAATATCCCAGGTGGGACTGCTCCGTCAATGGACGAAGACAACAGAACACATATTTCCCTGACATTGGCAACACATGTCCTCTTCCCGTAAACTATAATATCCCTTCAGATTGTCGACGATCTCGTATGTTAACGTGATTTTAGATAAAAGTATGATTCTTCATTTGTACAATTATAGCAAATAGAAAGTGCTTAGATGAACTCTTCATTCCAGTAGTTAAAAATACTATAAAAGCAGACATATGACGTATTTTCCTTTCTGTAATGTCATGTCTACATGACGTCACGCCTTTATTATCGACGTTTAAACGGTAAATATACCATATGCATTAAGTTGATATTTAGCAAATTCAAAGTAATTGAGTTTTTAGTACATGTGTATCCAGGTGGAATACCATTAATACTCGAACAAGAAACATATATATGACACGGTATATCACATATGAACAATCAAAGGGAGAAAATTATCTCTGATTTACCAATGAACTATGAAATAAAATACGTCATCATTAGTTATTTTTCAAAAGAAATACCAAGATATAGCTTAATTTTCTAATAATCATACCATAAAACAACCCATTTTGTCTCTGGTAGAATAATTGCACATTTAAGCCAATTGTCGCACATATAATATTTTAAATATATGGATTTATGGTGCTTAACGCCACTTTCAACTATATTTCAGTTATATTGCGACGATCAGATTTATTGTTGAAGTAACCGGAGTACTCGGAGAAAATCAGCGACCTGAAGCAAGTTACAGACCAACTTTATCACATAATGTTATATTGAGTACACTTCGCCATGAATAACCGCTATTACATTCCTCTCATTTTAATTTCAAATGAAATTATAAAACAATTATACTTAGATTCAGACCTCAAACTCATTATGTGCACTCTCAAAATCTCAAACTCACGTTAGAATTGGAAATAGTAAAGTATCAACAAAATAAGTAGACCGACAGATATTTTGAATTAATATTAAATTTGCATATTATTGTTCATTAATTAATATCTAATTATGAGAACGTTTGTGTTTTACATTATCATAGATGATGGTGGCTCAATGAGTTAGGTAGTTGGATTACCTTGCAACTCAGACAAGCATATCACCAATACGGCGTGTGTTCTCGCCCGGCTTTATTAATTATAAGAAAGGGTTCAACCGCAAGTGAAAAAGTTTACCAGTTGCTTGCCCATGGTCGGTGGTTCTCTCCGGGTACTCCGGGTTCTTCCACCACTAAAACTGGTCGTCATGATATGGTTGAAATATTGCTGAAAGTTGCGTTAAGCTCCAAAAATCAAATCAACTCAAATCGTTACCATAGATATATGCAATTGTTCAATAATGTTTTATGTTATACAGTACTTTGTGACATTGCATATGTTTTTATCTGATGTGCAATTCTTCGATATCATTTTTATGGGATGCTGTCTAATGTATAAGCATATGCTATGCTAATATATTTATCAATGAAGTGGTTCCTATGATTTGTATGTAATTAATATTCAAGTATCGGTATCATTTTTACTTGATTGTCAATAAAAATATACGTAAATGTACTTATGCATTGTTATTTTGTATGAACAATTCCTATCGGAGGCGCATTGTATTACAATCTCTAAAATAAACATTAATTAATGTCTCCTCAAAATGCCTCCAAATTTCAATTTAAGAAATATTTAAAGTTTAAAAACAATAAATAAATAATATCATTATAGTATATTATGATTATCTGAAATTAAACAACTTTAAGACTACTACACATATATATTTTATAACTCCGTTTTATTGAGATTTTGCCGAAAATGAAAACGGAGGTCATGCAAAATTATGAATAGCTTCATGGGAATAGTCATTAAAATATTTTTTGAAGGATTTAATCGTCACCTTATTTATGAATTAAACAGTAGTCACCCGGAACGTGTACATATTGACTGACAAAAAAGATATGGAGCATCGCAACTAGATTTAAATATAATCTTTGCGTTTAAGTAGGCGCAATTATCAGAATCGACATTAATTAAGACAGGAAGGCCAAATAAAAGAAGATTCGCTTGTCAAAATGTTTTTAGATAAACTAATATACTAGTAAACCTTTAACAATTACAATCACAAGTACCTATATTTTAATCAGATATTTAGAAGCTAATAAGCATACCTGTATTTCAATAGAAATGTTTACAGTTTCAATGCATACATATTTCAATGGAGACATAATCTACTGCTTAACATTGTCTTACGTTTTACATGACCACGTTCTTTTTCGTATACAACTTGTTCATCTTTTGAATACCAAAAAGTTTATAATAATAATATAACATCAATATAGTTTATCAAATTTTTAAATTACATTTTTGATAATAAAACGTGATAAATATAAATGTCTTTTTTTCGTTTTCTGTTGATCATAAACAACACTAGAGATTTGACAAGGAGTTTTCTTTATAAAATGACTCTAAAATATGTTCGACATAGAAATAGTAGGTACTATATAACACTAAGACAAATTACTTCTACTCCTTCAGCTATATAGATATAATCATTAGAGTGTGGCTTGAAAAGGAGGTGCAACCACCTTACTATAGTGGATATATATATATAGTTTTTCGTCTTTGTTGAATATACAAGAGCTCATTAAATTGGTACAGTAAGGTCTTAGATTAATGGCCATGTAATAAAATAAGAAACAAAATATACCAAACCTTTGAAACAATTCAAATATCTAATCGAGAAATCGTAGACAGAAAAGGATAAAAAAGGTAAACTAGATATCTACAGAGAACACAATGAAATGTGTTTTTTTTTTCATTTAATGTTACCATTCAGGACAATCACAAAACATAGTATAGGATATCATACACTATCAAAATACAAGTCAATATGTCTGTGAATGTGTAATAATTTTAGTATGTGAGTTACTCTAATAACTGTCATATATAAGGGTAATAACAAAATTACCGAACACAGAGCAATCTTCCAAAGGGAAATTCAAAACTCATAAATCAATAAACAGACAAAATCAGTCCACAACCCGGAAACTGGAAAACCGCAATGGTCCTGACTTGGTACAGTTTCCGGGTTGTGGACTGATTTTGTCTGTTTATTGATTTATGAGTTTTGAATTTCCCTTTGGAAGATTGCTCAGTGTTCGGTATTTTTGAAATCAGATTTTACGGCGCCAACCTCTCGCTTCCATTACGGTTCAAAGGTTCCCGTTGTCACTAAAACAGCATTCACAACAATACTGGAAAAAACAGGCAAAATAGCAGTCAAACAGTACCAAACTCAGTATCTAATATATCTCGTGAACCATCACCATCAACTATGAGTCCTTTGAAGTATTTTAATTACGACCGCATATGTTAAAAGCATTTTAACATCACACATTCACAACAAATATTTTTCACAAGTAACATATCTTTACTGTCAGCTTAGTGTGTGAGGTACTATCATCATACCTAGATATTAAACATAATTAATGCTAGTAATATACCTTTACTCTCAGCTTAGTATGTGTGTTACTCTAGAGACGCCCAGATATTAAACATAATTAATGCTAGTAACGGACCTTTACTCTCAGATTAGTGTGTGTGTTACTCTAGCAATGCTTAGATATTAACCATGCTTAATACTATTAACGGACCTTTACTCTCAGGTTAGTGTGTGACGTTCGATCATCATTGATCAAAATAATGAAAAGCAAAAATATTTGCCATAAGTTTCAATAGTAATATTACAGCTATACTTTTTATTGTAAGCAAACATTTCATCTCCTTTGGTCATGGTTATATGTTTATGTAAGCTATTGCCAATCACTTGACGTATGTCGTCCACTGTCCGTCTTCTGTGGTTCACATGTCACATATTGATCGACTTTGAAACCAATTGGTTACACTTAACCAAACTTTGCATTAATGCATGAATGGAATCTGCACATGTGGATCGTTTTGTTCTGGTCGGATGACAGATATGGCTGTCATAGGTAGTCATGTGAGATCTGATTGGCCAACTGAAGACAATATGTTTGTATTGGACTCCTTGTTCATTTGGTAAAATAAAAATGGTGTTTGCAAGATCCTCTAAAAATATCATGTTGTTCCGATCGTTTGAACACTATGACCATTTAAGATTATTAAACTTTCTTGCTGGTTGAATACAAAAAAATCGTCATCTCTGAAGCTACTGTGCGAATTTGCACCAAACTTTGCAGGAATGGTCTTTGGAAATTCTTCTTAAAACAAATCGGATAAAAATCAGGGTTGTGATAGACAATGGTTTTCATAGGCAATGGATGTTTCTGATTGTACACGTGGTATTGCCTCTACTTCCTGTTTTATTTATTTGGAAAAGAGAACAAACCTTGAAATTGAACAAATACAGTTTCATTGAAATAATAATGAAATACTAGAGAAGTAAATTGTAACACGCTTTGGTAAATCTATTGCTGAAAATTGCAGTAAAAACACTGAACATATCTTGATATCACAATCTTGATATCGTCCCTCACTTACCACCGTATTCTTAACAAGAACAACACAATATGGAACTGTGGTGGAGCAGGAACTGTTTTACCCATTCGAAGCGCCTTAGCTCAATTCGGTTTTATGTTGTGTTCTCGTTGCTAAATCTTTAGTTTTCTGCATATCATTGTGTAGATCATTATCTATCTGTTTTTTTTTGTCTTATTTTTGTTGTTGTTGGCCATTGACATTTTCAAACTTCTTACTCATTTCGATTTTGAAAGCCGTTAAAGCAATTGGTACTCATATTTAACAAACACAGTTTTATTGAAATATATACAAAATTAAGTAGAAATTCCTCTATTAATGTTTAATACATTTAGAAATCATTGACATCATTGATTATAAAACATATCTCTATCAAGTTTGCAATTGAATATAGATAATATAGACAGAAGCTAAGATGATAAAATATATGTCATTTTAACTGTCAAATTAATTCAGATATGATAGCAATATTGTAAGAATAAATACTATTCTTCACATTATGTTTACCGGAATTGATAATTGAAAATCAGCTGTATGACAATTACATTAAGGCGTTATTTGTGACTTATTAGATGAACCCCATAATTCCAAAATTTCACTTATATTAAAAAAACAAAAACAAACTTGGATACACTATATGCCTTTACCATATGTAAACTAGCTATAAAAGAACAAACTGACCTTTAGAAATTGCGGATGCTGAAGACGGTTTACTGATATTAATTCACGGTGCTGCCACGCGTCCCTAGGATGCAGTTAGCGGATGTTCTGTCTAATTAAGGATTGTCATGACATAATACGGCAAAAGTATGTTTGTTAGTAGACCATGCATATTTGGTAACTTGTTTGGCGAGTACCACGCCTTTCATGTTAAATATTTCTTTTGTAGGTTTCCAAAAAGAGAAGGTACATTGTAGCTACTACAAAATACTATACGTTCAATACTTATCCAAATCTCCATTTTTGTGGCAGTGGTATTAAAGAAAGTGTTTTCCTATTTTCCCTTCCCTCTCAACTCATATATATATATATTAATACCACTGCCACAAAAATGGAGATTTGGATAAGTATTGAACGTATAGTATTTTGTANATATATATATATATATATATATATATATATAAGGTTGTGTTTCACATTTATTGTTAAATTTGTTCCTGTCCGCAATATACATGGAGTACTGATATATTCTTTGTAACTTCCGACATCTGATAGACAATGTTTAATGTGTAATTGAGACTTAAAATTTAATTGACCTTTGTGAAACCCAGTCCAGAATAGTTCCAATATTCAATCGGAAATCAGATATACCCTTATCACACATATACATTACCGTTCACTCTCCTGGTTGGGTGCAGAGATTTCAATGACAAAAAGAGGGTTACTTAATAGTGTTAACCAGACTGTTTGCGCAACAGCACGGTCATACAAGTATTTTCTACGGGACCCACAAGTGTATCTGGATAAACAGTGTTTCATAAAGAACCCCGGGTTTTATCTGTTTACATAATATATTTATTTATCGTACCGTAAAGGTTATCAAATATACTTTACAAAAGGGACCCTATTGTCCTAACTATCATTTACATGTTTGGCAGCACACATGGTAATCATAAGACATCATAGGCAATGGAAGGTCAATATTAAAACAAACTTTAATTTCTGATACATATCTCGTTATCTGTGCTTGCAAATCTTTTAACAAGGTGTTGCTATCTTTCAATGATCATTTTTAAAGATAAAATTAGACGATGTTTTATAAATACTTGACATGGTAGTCTAATACTCACTCAGAGGCCGATGACCTTGTTACAGGTCTGAATATAATTTATCGTCGTCCTGAATGCAGCTGAAAAATTGCTCACTGGACGTTAAATATCAATCAATCAATCAATCAATAGAATATAATTTACAAGCTCGAACATAACATTCTGAAATATTAACTCCATACGCGGGTACGCGCGAGCGATAGGTATGTTACTTTACCACTTTCAACAATATGTCAGCTATATCGTAGTGGTCAGTTTTATTGGTGGAGGAAACTGGAGAAAGCCTCCGACCTGTCGTACGTAAGTCACTGACAAACTTTATCAAATAATGTTGTATCGCGTACACATAATCGGCTATTAGTTACACTAATTTATTGATAATAATTTCTCTAGCACATTTAAACTAAACAAATATGTAAATTGTCCATTGTTATAAAGTATCTAATTTTGCACTATTAGCATTGTAATAAGAAATATACTGTATTACATGTAAAATATAAGAGGGTTAGGGTTATGATAGGCCACTTTAAACAATATTTCAGTCATATTGTCGCTCTCAATTTTATTGGTAGAGGAAACAGGAATACCAGGAAAAAACCACCGACCTGCCACAAGTCACTGGCAAACTTTATCACATAATGTTGTATCGTGTATAATGTAAGATCTCTCAAGGAATGATAAAACACTGATTTTTTTGTTCTTTTTATTTACAGTCCGAGAATGTAAACCAGCGACTACATTAAAGAAAGGCTAAGCATATTGGTCGTATTTGTAGAGTAGTATTTCCTACAACATATACTATTTTAGTTGTTCTATTTTGGTTCATAGTGACACATTTTGATGATGAACATGAAAATAAATATGCATGAATGAATTAATATATCACTTTTACAGTGATTACAATGATAATATTAATGACAACTTGACAGTAACTATAATGTACTGTAATTATCAATTCTATAATAAATATAATTGAACATAATAATCATTCATACAATTGATGAGTTATTTGTTGTTTAGCGCCAACTCATTAATTTTTCAGTTATTTCATGATGATGTCCGCATTGTATCTTTATAGTACTAGCTCACTGAGGCAACAGTCGAGGGTAGACATGTCGTCCCACTCGGACACATTATCCTTATTCTGAGTCTTTGCTCTTTTTCAACAACTACCCACGATATAATGCACTCGAGGCAAGTACGTTAAGCATTACACCACCGATTCGGTTTTACTATAGCAGAGTTATGACAAAAAGTCAAGAACTATATTAATATCAACAAATCACTACATGTACCTATTAACCTCAAATCAATGAACACAACAAGAGTATGGCAGATGAGGATGGGGATCCTGGTTCTGTATTTGGCCATGTACAAATAACGGGCGGATTAAGCAGGTTTATAAGGTCTCAACCGATCTCTCTTATAATTGGATTTCCAACGGTAATTATTGATAAGAATGTAAAAGTAAAAATAAAAGTAAACGCAGATTCGCTTTCACTCAAAGCATGCAATAAGACCACTCACTATCATTTATCTGAGTTAATATCAATAAGTCATAAACATCAAAAGAAATAAATGATCTTCGTGTCAGACCAGAATACACAGACAATCAATTTGTTGGAATTTAATGCTGATTTTTTGTATTATTTATTAACATTCAGTTATATGTTTTGGATGTCCAACTTAAATAAATATTTTCCCCTGGAACCACTTGTTCATTTGGAATAAATAAGAAGGATGTATGCAAGATGTACCAATCGTTCTAACAACATGGCCGCCATATTTTTTTTATCAATTTCTGATTTGTCATATGCAAGCAAAACCGTTAACTCTGAAGCCAATGTGTGAATTCGCACCAAGTTTACCAGGAATGGTGTTTGGAAGTTCTTCTAATAAAATCGAATAAAATGGTTGTGATAGACAATGGTTTGTAGATGCAATGGTTGTTTTTGATTGTTACCTTTTGCATGTGGAATAGGAATCATTCACCGCTTCTCCCGTTTGGTGACGCTACTGTTACATAAGTGGTTAATTGTGCGTTTGAATCACAAAGACGCTTGTATCCTAACGTTAACCTAATGACGGCACTGAATTATAAAACTTGGATGGTGCAAACATTGAAGCTTAACTAGTACAGTGCGGGTGATATTACCTGCTAGAAGTATAGATTTAGTTGACGAGTATATGTAAAATAAAAGTATTATCTTTAAGTCGCAAGAAAATAGTTTTATTATGACCATATTAAGAAATAAAACGGACGTTTACAAGCCATATCGGCATGTACCTTGGTGTAGCCTATACATGTTCATAAAAGGTCTACATGATGTTTGGTTACTCACACTGCAATACTGGTGAACTTCATTACAACATTTTAAAGTATACCTGAATTTCGGGAAATGCTACCTCCAAGTGAACAAAATAGAATAATAAAGTCCCTGTCTCCACATACCGTCAAATTTTGAATTAATATATCTAGGTCTCTCTATATTTAGGCAATCTTCAAATCTAAATCACGCTCTTTAAAATTATTTGGTACAAAATTA
>MJUT01045217.1:55561-142417 GCA_002080005.1 Gigantidas platifrons | reverse complement strand
GGATATTATGGTTATATCGGATAGTGGATAACGCACGTTAATCATCTTCATGTATTTTCCACTGGGGTAATATACAGACACTAATTTACTATTACCAGGATTGGCATCACACAGAAGTAAACGATCATCATCTGTAACAATCATACCTGTAATAACTCTTCCTGTTACCTCCATACGATTCTGAATTCTAAAGATAGACATTGTGCTGATTTTATCTGGTACAAACTGGGCTTGTTGTGCTTTTAGTGTATTGTGTGTTATGGTGTGGTCAGTTATTTTGTTAACTGTCACGTCTCCAAATGTTTTCATGGATTGCAATAAATCATTTGATTCATTGAATGAGAGCTTAACTCGTTTTAATTCTGATGCAGTTGTAAATAATTCATTGTCTGCTTGATGTAGATATTTCATTTATATCATGTTTTTTTGCAGGAAACACTCATTGACTATGGGTGTTACCATTATTGTCGGAAAACCCACTGCATTGCTACAGGTCACTGATAAACTTTATCACTTAAATTAACCGCGAAGCACTTTAAATAAATATGTTATTTACATACAAATACCACTAAAATGTATTGTTCTTTTTATTGATTTTGAAAACAGTTCGTCCCAAATATGTAATAAGGGGTTCAAATCCGGCGAATTTGAGGCACATTACAATGAATTAATGTTGTTCTTAGCTAGAAACCCCATTGATACCCTTGCTGTATGAGACCGGGAAGTCTCCTTCTCTCCGTTAATAGCATTGGCCACATGAGGTTGCAAAATATGGGCACTTAAAGTTGAGCCGTTCAATTTCTAGATTCATTCTGCGGTTGTAGACTGTTGGTGCCCACATCATGACACGTCCATCAGAAAACCTGGTAACTTCTTGTATGCAGACTGGCGCGAAACGATCATTTCAACACATGTACACCCGGATTCGTCAATCACATTTTTGAAAGATAAACGCCAGGTTCTCAAAGCCTAGATCCTAAGTGTATTACAGGAATGAACACGCGCAAGTCTGTGTACCTGTGTGAAAACTGACACAACATAAGGTCTTCTGGAACAAATTCCGCGTTGGCAAATCTTTTTATGGGCTGTCTGTTCGATTACGTAGATGGAACGCCCGGATATACCGACCATGGGCTGAAGTAGTGCTGTGTGGGCTCCCACTTCCAGGGAGATCTTCAGCTGATCCAATTTGATTCAATATCTGCCAAAGACGTGTAATTGTAATTTTGACACACACCCAAAATATTAATCTTTTACATTTTTTTTTAAATAAAATACTAATCAAGCTCTTACAAATTTGTAAATTACAGGTTATTATGCATATTACATATTTTAAAATAGGCTTGGGCCATTGTGGCCGTGGTCGTATGGTAGTTGGTTTTACACCTACATATTCAATCAGTGCCTATCACCACTAACATTGTGATTTCGAATCCCACTCAGGCGATAAGCATACGATACAACATTATGTGATAAGGTTTATCAGTGACTTGCAACAGGTCGATGGTTTTCTCCGGGTACTCCTGCTTCCTCCACCAATAAAACTGATTGCCACGATATGACTGAAATATTGTTGAAAGTGGCGTTAATTGCCATAAACCTAAACCTAATATAAGACACACTCAAAATATTTCCCATTATAAATTAACACTAGAGATTTGACAATGAACTTCGGATTTTATTCATTTGACGTAAATCATAATAAATAACACTGATAATATATGACACTGAAAATAAATTAAAACCTGTTTTGATTTATGCTAAAATAATTGAAGAATATCGCTGTCACTGTCTGAAGAATTGAGACAGGAGTAACCGGCAGTCTGTATATTGAACGGTAAACAACAATTATAATCAGTCATATGATAGAAATATATGTCGGTGAAACGAAAGATAAACTACACAAACAGATATCAAGGTCATAGATCAATATGATATAATACATGTAATTAAAAGGTTTGAAAAAAAAGTTTTGAAAAAGCTTATAGAAATTCGTTTCCATGGAATATCTTTACAATAATGAAACTATGGCCTCCACGTTTAAAGTAATAGTATACCAGTATTGTGTGAAGAAAATGTTTTCCCTGAAAATTCATTTGGAATACGGTGGTACCTTTACTAAGCTATTCATGTATGCTTCTAGTCGAAATATGTTCCTAGCAACTAGAAATCTGCAAATCCGTGTGCATGTTTTTCGTCCGCGCCATTGTTGTGGAGACTAATTAACTTTCGGTTGTATAGTTCCGAGGATTGGCGATCATTATACCTCTTGAAGAAAAGTTTTAGTCCGATGATTGCCGATCTAGAAAAGATAAACGGGTGTGTTCGATTTGCATTTCAATTATCTCTCTTTTTTAAACCTGGCTGTCAAAAGTATATATTTATTTTTATGTTGATATGTTTTATTGATATATTTTGTAATGACAAGGCTATTTACAATATATTTACCTTATTTAAACAATGACAACCTTCTTCAAATAAAATTTGCTAAGACATTTGCAGAATTAAAATAATAACCATACCATTGTCAAGGCGACGAATGTTTTATATAATGTTTAATATTTACATTTTCATCTTAGTCAAGGAACCATTGGCTATTAACAGTATGGCCTACTTAGATAATGATAAAAAAAAAGTATGGCCTACTTGGTATAACTTTGATCCTGCTTCTATCGAGTAGTACCCAATCTATTTGT
Organism: Gigantidas platifrons; assembly: GCA_002080005.1. Lineage (NCBI taxonomy): Eukaryota > Metazoa > Mollusca > Bivalvia > Mytilida > Modiolidae > Gigantidas > Gigantidas platifrons. The sequence goes on along the minus strand of MJUT01045217.1, from coordinate 139,721 downwards.
TGTTTTGGGGTAGCTTAAAATGGAAGACTAAATTTTGTTAATTTTCGGCTTTAAATTTAGATTAGCTTTAACCCCAAGAATTCTTTAAAATAAAAACTTTTTGTTAGTTGTTTTTCTGGGTTGAATTTTTACATTCGAACATCAGTGCTAACTATGTTACTTTTGATATTGGTATTTTCAAGCCGTTTGGTTTTTTTTTTGGCATCTATTTTTAGTGCAGTATTTATTTGATGCCTTTGCAATTGTTGATTTTTATGTTCTGTAATATCATGCTTTTTGTTGACTATATAAAGTATTGAAAACTTATTAGCCTTAATTCCTATTGCCATAACCTCGAATCCCAGTGGAACAAACCTAGATATGTCTAATTCTCATCTTGTATCTGTAGCAAGAGCGTGTTTGGATATATCTCGCTTGGTGGTTGACAAGCAAACGCAAAAAGCTCACAGACAGACAGACAGACAGACAGACACAGGATCAAAAGTTATACTTTATTTTATTTAAAGCATCAAAGTTATACTAAGTAGGCCATACTGTGAATAGTCAATGATTCCTTGAACGAGTTGAAAATGTAAACATTAAGTATTATATAAAACATTCGTCACCTTGACAATGGTATGGTTATTATTTTAATTCTGCAAATTTCTTAACAAATTTTATATGCAGAAGTTTGCCAATGTTTAAATACGATAAATATATTACAAATAACCTTATCATTACAAAATATATAAAACAAACCTATCAACATAAAAATAAATGTCTACTTTTGACAACCAGGTTCCCAAAAGGGAGATAATTGAAACACAAATCGAACACACCCGTTACACAATCTCCCCAAAAGAGTTCAAATCTTGGGTCACGCGCCTATCATTTGCATTACAGTAATTAGTTTGCGATTTGCTCATAAATTCTGCTTTTGAGCGGATTTTTAATGTTATGCAGTTGAATTTATTTAAATTAAGTAGCATATTAAGTAAAAATATTTAATCCAAAAATTCCATGATATTCGCCTTTCATATTACTTTAAGCAATAATACCAAATTTTAAATTATGATAAACAAAGGTATACTGAATAGATAATGTGACAGTTTTCATATAGAAAAAAACTTGTGAAAGAGAATGTCCGAAAGAACAAAAGTGAAAGAAAAAAAAAGAACTTATATTATAAATCGCATTTACAGAATTTGAACTGCTAAAAATAGTGCGATGTTTTGATTAGTTGCAATTTTAGGTGATCCAAAAAGAAGTAGTTTTGCTATTAGGTTTGTGTGTACATTAATAGAATTGATGTGCATTTTTCTTTGTGCAGTGCATCTCAAACAGTGCAATACGTGGTGGGTAGTAGATTTAATTGAACCACAAATACAGTTAGGCGAGTCGACAATGTTCTTACACAATAAATGTTGGTTTAAAGAGGAACACTGCATTCGTAATATGGAATGGAGAATTTGCCCAAGGTGACTACTAGTATAATAATAAAATGGTCTTGAAAAGGAAGTTAATTTTAGAGAATAATCCAAGGTTTGAATTGATGGACTTAGCATAATATTAACTGGTTGTAAATGCCACCGTCGAACAGTACAATAATACTGTTTACCAGCATTCGATCTGTTCAATGAGAGTTCACATCATCTGAACAATATAACAGATAACTAACAATTCAAACGTAACATCAACTCTTCATAGACAAAAGAAGAACTACCAGACTAGAGGATCAAAGACTACAACATTATATTTTTGAAACGAAATTGATGATATATGTATTCTGTAGATCGGTGAATTGGAAGTATACTTTCAACTCCTTGACTAAGCAGTTAAGTACTCCCTCAGCAGACGATATGACGTATAGCAGGTCGGAATAGAATTTACAAGTCCGAAGGTATCGTTGTGAAATATCAACTACATACGTGGGTGTGCGGAGCGATAGGTATGTTACTTTACACTTTTCAACAATACGTCATGTATATCGTGGCGGTCAGGTTTATTGGTGGAGAAAACAGGAGAAAATCGGCGCCCTGTCGTAAGTCACTCACAAATAATGTTGTAACGAGAACACAAAATAGGCCATTGCTTACACTCTGTTAATCTATTTCTCATAATTTCTCTTACAAATTAAAGGAAATAAATATGTAAATTGTCCATTTTTATAAACAAACTTATTTTGCAAGAGACGCTTGGAACCACTTGTTGCTTTAGAATAAATAATAATGGTGTATGCAATAACCTCCAGTAAAGACTCAATTTGTTTCGACCAGTCTAACAACATGGCCGTCATAGATTATTCAATTTCGGATTTGTCAAAACATACACATTACCTATCAGTCTGAAGCCACTGCATGAATTGCACCAGGCTTTGCACGAATGATATTATGAAAACTTAGATAAAAAAGCATGGTCCACAAATAATCAGAAAACTGGTCCAGGACCATACGAGCTACGGTTCCGTAGCTATGTTCTGATAGACAATGGTTTGCATAGTTAATGGGTGCTTCTGATTATAGCCTTTAACATATGGAATTACTTCAACTTCCTGTTTTATTAGGGGCTGTGGTGCTTGTGATCGTATGGTAATTGGATTAACAACTACCTGTGTTATCAGTATATATCACCACTGAATTTGTGAGTTCGAGCAACGTTCATGGCGAGGTGTACATAATGCAACAATATGTGATAACGTTCAGCAGTGGGTTTCTCCGCGTAATCCGGTTTCCTCCACTAATAAAACTGACCTCCACGATATAGCTGAAATAGTGTTTAATGTTGCAGTAAGCACCATAACCAAACCTGTTTCATTTATTTGGAAAAGAAAACCTTGAAATCTAATTGAACAAATACAGTTTGATTGAAATAATAATGAAATAATACAGAAGTTAATTCTAACACTTTTGATAAAAATATGGCTGAGCATTGCAGTAAAATCCACATAATATATATTGATGTCACAATCTCCTTTCCTCTTTTGTCATTTACCACCGGATGCTTAACAAGATCAACACGATGTGGACCTTTAGTGGAGCAGGAACTGTTTACCCCCTTCGGAGCACATTAATTCACTTCGATTTTATGTGGTGTTCGTCTTGCTAAATTTTTAGCTTTCTGTGAAACGCCATGTAGATCATTGTCTGTCTGTTTTGTTTCTGTTTCTCTTTTTGTTTGCTGGCCATTGATGTTTCCAAGCTTCTTACTCATTTCTATTTTGATAGGTATTAAAGCAATTTGAAGTCATATTTAGCAAATACAGCTTTTTTGAAATCTATACAAGATTAAGCAATACATTTACATGTATATGACAGTTACAAGTCATGGATATCATTTGTGAATCGGGTGTGAATTTTGTAAAGATGTGTTAAGAAAATACAATATAGGTCCCTCTCCTCCTGCAATAAAAGTAACACATTTGACTTTACTATGCTATCCGCAACTATTCCCCACTCTAAGCTGAAAGACATATTAAGGGAGTTGGTCCAATGCTGTTTCATAAAAATGATTGGGGATTGTCAGGATATGATATGGAAAGCCTATTTGTGGTTGAACCATGCATATTTAGAAATGTGTTTATAGAAATACACCCTTCACGTTATATACTTCTTTTGCAGATTCGAAAAAGAGAATGTGTATGATAGCTACTACAAAAGACTACACGTCCAATACTAATATAACTTTCCATTATTTTTGCAGTGGCATTAAAACTTGTGTTTCCCTATTGTCTCTTCCCTTTTGTTTCTCTATACAGTTTGTTTTCATTTATAGTTGAATTTGTTCTAGTCCTGTATATACCTGTATTATTTGCCCCTGGATGTGAAGCAACCAACCATCAATCCATTAAAATCATATCCAAGAAAATTGGCTAATATTAATTTGCATAGCTTAGGGTTTGTGGTATTGGCATAGGACCAAAGTTTTCTACCCAAATGTTATATGTGTACTATCGGTAAATACACGTCTATTGTGTACGTTTATCTGATCTATTCTTTGTGACTTTCGGCATCTGATAGAAAAGGGGACGAGGAATGGAACTCAGCTAGAGATGGTTTGACACCAGTACATCCAATAAAATTGTCGTTCAATCGTACACATACTTTGACATACTTTGATATATAGTCATGGTTGCGATGAATAAGCCAACAATTCCATCAAATATCATGTTATTTCCATGTTAATTCCCTCTAATATTATGTTATTTACATGTTAATTCCTCTTAAATTATGTTAATTGCATGTTAATTCCCTCTAACATTATGTTAATTACATGTCAATTCCCTCTACTATGATGTTAATTACATGTTAATTCCCTCTATGATATATTAATTACATGCTAATCCCTCTAATATTATGTTAATTACATGTTAATCCATCTAATATTATCTTAATTACATGTTAATTCCCTCTAATATTATGTTAATTACATGTTAATCCCCTCTACTAATATTTTAATTACATGTTATTTCCCCCTAATACTTAGTTATTTCCATGTTAGTTCAATCTGATATTATATCAATTACATGTTAATTCCCTCTAATAGTATGTTAATTGTATGTTAATTCACCCTAATATTATGCTAATTACATGTTTATGTTATAAAATCATACTACAGTCACTATTTTAGATATGATATATAGATATGACTCAATAGACAGTGATGTAAAATAAGTACTCTAAATTGATGACTGTTATTTACATATAATTGATATAAGACATCAGTTTCACAAAAATATAATTTGCATTTAGATTAAAATTATAAAATTTATTAATTATTTTTATTATTATTATTTGTCTTATAATTATCTGTCTAATGACTTTTATCTGTCATAGTCCCGATATATTTTCAAATTAGATTTAGTATTTATATAAACATCAGATACGATTCATGAAAATAGTTTCTATTTATAATAAATTTGCAAGCTACATATTATGAAATATGAAAACATAATATTATAAGCACTACATTTTGAAAAATATAAATGTAAATGAAATTAACCTAGGTGAAGTAGTTCAGATACCTGGTCTATGTAAGTCATCAAGTCGATGTGGTTGGATGTAAATCTCTGCTTCATCAACCTTAACCGACTGTCGATGTTTCTGTACTTCCTTGGTCTTGGTCGTTGTGTTCCCCGTGCTTGAAGTTGCAGTCTATGTATTTCATTTGAAGCCTGGATATCCTTGAAAGCCTGGATGATGGTGTAAATATTTGGGTGACAATGTTGAACTTTCTTCTTGACTTTCACATGTCATGCTTCAAGGTGGTTGGTTGTTCTAGGGCCCTCAGTGTTGAAGTGATTCCAAACAGTATGGACCTTGTTGTCAAAAATTAAATTTTTAGGAACGATGACCTTGACCTTTGACCTTAATGATCCCCAAATAAATAGGGTTCTTCCCCTTCCACATGGGAATCATGTTTTCAAGTTTGGTCAAGATCCAATATACAAAACTAATGTTATCGTGCGGAAACGACCATGTTGTCAAAAATTATATTTATAGTAATGTTGGCCTTGACCTTTGACCTAATGACCCCAAAATCAATTTTGTCCTTCATCTTACACAGGGAAATCATATGGCCAAGTTTGGTCAACATCCAATATACTGAACTAAAGTTCTCGTGCGGAAACGACCCTCTCGTCAAAAAGTGTATTCATAGTAATGGTGACCTTGACCTTTGACCTAATGATCACATAATAAGTATGATTATTCCCCTTTCACAGGGGACTCATCTGGCCAAGTGTGGTAACGATCCGATACACAGAACTAAAGTTATCGTGCGGAAACGACCCTGGAGGCCCGAAACCCTCCCCCCCCCCATGCCCGCCATACCCAATCACATAATACGGCCCGTCTCGAGACGGGCGTATAAAAAGCAGCCTTTGGTGGTAATTCCATGACATACTGAGCGGAATGCGTTCTGTGCTGCTCTCTCGAAGTCCATAATATTGTGGTGGGTTAAAAAGGTAGGTTGTTGGTTATCATAGTTCTCTGGATAAGATTGAAGAATCTCGTGTAGACCTGTTCACTCTTGCTGGGCAGGAGAGCATATGCCATTGGATACATGTTGAGTGTCATATTTCTTTTTAGAATCAATATATTTTACTTCATTTTCATTATATTTTAATTAAATAAACCATTCCACGTTTCACTTATGAATTAATTTTTTAAAACTAAATTACAACAAATATATTATTTTATTTCTCATTAATTTGTCATCTTCTTTATTTCAATTTTCCTTCATATATATATATATATATTTTTTTTTTAATAAATCACAAAATATATACTATTTAATTTCTTATTAAATTTGTCCTTTTCTTTCTTTGAATTTTTCTTCATATATATTTATATATTTTTTTTTAATTACAAATCATATTGTATTTCATTTCTCATTACATTTTAATCAAATTTAGCATACAATATTTCACTTATTAATTACTTTAAAACAACAACAACAAAAACCCTTCAAGTGGCCTCAACTTAATTGCTAAAACAACAATCTACACTATTTGTTGTTTTGAGAATGTTGGCCTTCCGGGAACACCCCATATAATCTATGGATATTCGGAAGCAAACGATTGTTTATTCGAAACACCTCAGTTGAAAATGGAGAAATGTGTTCTTTGACACATTTCCTGTAATTGATCTATTTATATATTTTATGATTTGGCAAACTATCATTACTTGCGTCATTGTTGTCAAAGATAATATTCGTCAACAATATGCCTCTGATGACAAAAACTACATAACAAAAATATGCAGAATTAAATTAATGAAAGAAGCAACATTTGAGTGGGAAGAGGGGAAGGGTAGGGTATGCTTTTCCTTAAATCTTGTCGCTATATTTTATTTTATAATAATTAGTTCTCAGTGACGCAAAGTGTACAAACAATGCATAAACTGACCCTATAGCTGCTAACAATCAATTTTGGCGGATAATAAAAAATAATGTCCGACTATTGAGGAAAATAGTCACCCCTCCTAATGGTTAAATGGTGGGTATGTAGTCCTGAAATCAATGTGAAATAAAATGCGTCCTATCCTATTATATTTTGGTCCCTGCTTCTTAAGACTTAACATCAAATTAAATTTCGAAGACGTATACAATGGTCGGATAAATGTCCATGCCCCTCTGTATTTATATACAAACAATATCTTGACTGTGTAAGATGACGACATGGTGTCCTAAAAGTTTCTTACTGTTTTATTGAATCTTGTTGTTTCTTCAGTGCACAGTAAAAATATATTAATTCTTTCTGTCCACTAACACAAAGTAATATCTTTAATGTTGACGATAAGCAACACCAACTGGGAGATGAAGATGAAATGTTAATATGCTACAAGAATGTACGACGCCATGAAAATGCCCAATCTTCTTTATAACTATATAATCAAGCACAATTCAAACGAAAAAGAATACACACCTTATATAGCAACAAATGTTTCTTAAAGGCAAAATAAAAACGAAAAAGTTTGGAGTATAAAAATGGAGTATAATTTTATAATAATAATTTGGAAAGCTGTCAGATACATTTTGATCTTGGTAAATCAAAAATATAATTCAACGAAAGGTCTAATCTCGGATAGATATGACAATAAACACTTGAACCCTTCCTGGGGTGAAATTACCACAGCAGGCAAAAATACACCCATACACTAAACTAATGGTGTAGAGGTATACAAATTAAATGAACTATAGCTATATGTATCCTCCGAAAGCTCTCAATTGGCTTACGAAAATATAAATATCAGGTTCATGATGAATTTATTGTTCACTCATTGTATATATATATATATATTGGAATAACCACTTTAATTGATACATACATTTCACATAAATAAGATCTTAAATTAGCAATATTTGTAGAAAAAAATAGAAAACATAAAACATCATCAGTCAATTGCAAATCCAGATAATTAATTCAAATATACTAATTCACAATAATTTTAAACTTTATACTGACAAACTACAATAACGTGATTATCTCCCTTTCTAGATATTACAATCAATAAAACTATTCCCAATCAAAGTATGAATTAAGAGAAAGTCTTCAAAAGTAATAAACATTTGTTTATGAATAATTAATCATGTTTCAATTAGACATATCAAAAATTAACTACACATTATCATAATATCAATCAAGCGATACAAAAAATACAACTGAATATACATACCCTAAATAAGGAAATGGTAGACAAAATTCACAGCCAAAACAACATCTTTCTAATCGCAATAACACATAGATCTACATGTGAACAATATTGACTTAATTACAACCTTTCGTAATTGAAATATAAAATACAGCTTTCATAATATAAACTTTTCTCAAAAATCTTTATCAACTGCTACAATAAATCAAAACTTCAAATTTGATAATAACATTAAATTAATGGTACCAAGTTGTAAAAATAATCTTTGCATTTACCAAACTTTAAAAAGTTCAACTGAAGATAATGTTATATAATATTTATATGTACAAATCATATTTTTGTTATTTTTCCTTCCATATTCTATGGAACACTTTTATATAAAACCATCATGTAAAAATCATAATAAATATAACAAAATGAACCAACCTTATTTCTTTCTAAAAGAATTATTATTCAATCTCTTTGTCCAAAATTTCTGAAACATAACATCATGTACCCTGTCTCAGTTGTTAATCAAAAGTGAGTTTTTAGTGAGTACTTTTTACCTGTAGTTACTTAAGTGAATGATATCTTAATATAAAAAGAGAGATAACTCAAAAATAATTTAATGGAAACTTTTGACATGTTACAAATCTCCCTAGTTTTCTGTTTGTTGCCCTCAACACAACATTATAAAAAGAGAGATAACTCAAAAATAATTTAATGGAAAGTTTTGACATGCTAGATAAAATAAAATCTAATTAAAATAAGGGGGTGTTTGTTAGACTTAGTTGTTAGTGTAACATAATATCTAACAAACATATAATAGTAATTACATTGTATATAATATAGATGTGTCTATATATGGAGAAGTTAGTATATTATGTCTTTGAAATACATTTTTGTAATTCAAGAATTTAAAGGTGGAAAATCTACGAACAAAATGTTGTTCCTAATTTTAAATTAATGATTCAATGTGTGGGTGTTGGGTTTCTTTTTTTTTTTCATTTTAGAATCACAATTGAGATATTACCAGTTAATGATAAAAATGTAACGAATCGGAAAAAAACCTACTATGACACTTTTCAGTCATTTTTTTAAATACATTTATACATCTCGGTCTCTATCCGTGTGTTGTATGTAGCTATTGAGGAACAGACGCTAAGCGATGCGTTTCCGTCTGTTATTTGTATCTGGTTGCTATGATTGTGTAATTGTACCCAATACCACTGAAACCATAACGGACGACGGACGCAAAGAGCTAACTCGACCTATGTAAATATCTCCTGTTGTAGTTGTCTGTGTGTTTTTATTAAATTTAATAATTTTCCGAATTCCTTGAACAAGATGTTTGCAGACGACGGACGCAAAGGGCTAACTCGAGCTCCTTAAATTACGTGTGTTGAATTTGTCTGTTTCTATGTTAAAGTATTCAATTTTTAATTCATTGGAAAGAAGTTTGCAGACGATGGACGCAAGGTGCTTAATAACGTGTGTGTTGTATTCTCTGTTTATTATGTACGATGTATATGATGACAGTATTATCATTTACTGAAGTACCTTGTTACTTCAAAATTTATCACCGTCTAGCTAATAGTCATGAATGAAACATCTGCAACCCATGCAGGCGAATGGGTTAAGAAAGCAATAAAGCGTAATGGTAACCCGCGACCTCGATAACAAGGTCATCAACATATTGGAACAGCTGATTAGTCAACATATTGTGAAATGACAATTGCTGATAAGTGGTAAATTAAAGAAGATATACTAGTTATACATTTTAAAATAATAAATTTATTACTACTAGAAAAACAAAAAATATATATTTATACATCTGTGGCCTTGGGAATCATCTCAGCTGTCAGTTTATAATTTTGTCCGATCCCTGCCAACATAATTCTAAGTATTTGTTAGAAGCAGAGTTTGCTGGCAGCGACACTCAGGTAAAATCAACTGGAACACAGCAGGGGTTCCAGAAAGAGGAGGACAGCAGGGGCTGCGAAACAGAAAGAGGAGCACAGCAGGGGCTCCAAGATGCAGCACAGCAAGGTCTGCGAATCAGAACGAGGAACACAGTAGGGGCTGCGAAATATGTTGAATTGACGGGGAATGAAGTATAAGAACTGAATTCTTGGGGGTTAAAAATGTAATTTCAGAAATAACCAATTTGTGAATTGCATAAAGGTGGATAACTCTGAGTGGCCCCAAGGATGAAGTGGTGTAGGTACCTTCAACATGTCAATCATACTAAAGCAGATAAACATACATTCATAACTAACTCTTTACAATACTAACTGCATATTAATGATAATAACAATGTCTGCTTGTGTAGGCATATCATACAAGGATAATAATAACTTTTTTGAGCATTTTTGATGGTTGACGTGGGTGTTTTAATATATTTACAGTAGCTTTCTGAAGACCATCTACCTATAGTTTTTATCAAGTGGTCTTCCATTCTTACCTTGCTAGCACTAGTAGTCGCGTTAGGGTCATAACCAATCAATTGCAAAACATACCTAAGAAGTAGTATCTGTCCAATACTTGACGATTACCAGTTATAAACAATGGATCTAAAGGACGTGTACCAGTATACAGCTTTGTTCTATATTTGAGATATTTCTTCAAAGACAAAAATTGGCATATGTAATTGCCGGTCTTGTGTAATTGTATAAATATTCCTTTCCTGAAAGGGTCTGTTTTTAATTCTTTAAGTTTTAGTGGGACATAATTTTCCCCAAAAAATACATCAGATACACATAAATGTGCGTAACTATTAAACGTATTGGCTTGTTTTACGGTGAATTATCCACACCTTAAAAAACCAAAAATTGCTACAATATATGCAGTTTCTAACATACAATATATAACAGAATTAAATACCCTTGACTGATTTTTTACATATTTCTTCAAGAATATCGAAAGTTATTGGCAATCTGGTTATAATATGTAATCCATGCAATCGTTTAACTGATTTAAGTATAAGAGAAAGTCTGCTAAGATAATTCTTATCAAATGTTTCAAATGGATTTGTGTTATTTAATTTCATGTACTGATAGCGTATTCCACATAAATACAACTTAATGGTCGAATGTTGTAACTTTAAAGTATCAAAACAATATGCCACACAAAAGATTAAAATGTCCTCTGAAATGGGAGGTAATAAATTACGAAACCATTTTGTACACCATGTAGTAGTAAACATTTCTCAAAATGTGAATAGCCGACATAATAAGAATCTATAGTTATGTCTGCCACAGCATGAGACCATAAATGTTCCACAGTTTTATTTAACGCCATAATACCTCGAAGACGGTTAGACACTGACACGGCTGCTTCTCTGCTTGTAGGGCCAACAATCGGAACTTTTCTATCTGTAAACGAGATAAAGCGTCACTTATATTGTTTTTAACACCTGGCACATGTCTAGCACTGAATAGTAAATTATTTTGACATGCACCCCGCGTTAATTGACGCATAAGTCTCATTATTTCTATTGATTTTGAACGCCCTTCCCGAACAATTCCCACGGTTGCCTCTTTACCACACTAAAATATTTTTTTTTACATTTCCATTCAAAACACCACAACAGAGAATATACGACGATCGGGTAAAGCTCTAAGAATGCCATAGATAAACTGTTGTCCTTAGGAGAAGGTATATCGTTAGGCCATGAGGAAGAAAACCATGTTTCTTGAAAATATCCTCCATAACCTTTAGTTGATGATGCGCCTGTGTATAATTCCATGTTAAAGTTAGACGTATAAGAATTATCATAAAACATGATGATACCATTCCAACTTTCAAGAAAGCGTGGCCAGAACTGAAGATCAACACGACACTCTTTATTTAAGTGAACATAATAGTGTAACTAAATGGAATACAAACACTTCTAGTTATATGCTACTGAACCTCGTAATTATTGCTCGCAAAAATTTAAATTATATGTCTTTCCAATCTTTTGATTTTGAGCGTACCTGATGAAGGTAATTCCGGAAACGTCTCGTGCGCACTAAATTAGATATCTGCATTTTTATCAAGTTCTGTAGTTCAAGTCTTGCATTTTGTTTTGTTTTCGTAAGACAGCTTCATTGGAGCAAGTTAAAAGGAATACAGCAACACAATTTACATATAAGTAAAAGGTACTATAACCTAGAATAAGGCTATTCAATTAGCTCCATTTACGTTAAATGGTATGTAAACCTATACAGCAATACCATGTACATATCAGTAAGGACCGCATAACATGCTTGAAGCTTATGATTATGTTATCCATGAACATGAATACACACGAATAACACCCGACTTGTCATTGGCCATATACAGTTTGTCACAACTTTTGTTGAAACAGATCGACAAAGGTCGCTTGACTCCATCTCCCTCGTTCAATACTACACAATCTACTGTACCATTTGAATGCAGTCGTTGTATTGTGTTTCTACTATTCCCAGTAACATAAACGTTTCCATTGCGGTCGATTGCTATTTTCCTGTGATCCTCTTCATTTGGTATTTTACACAAAAACACTTCCGTTCCATCCCAATTTACACAGTTGATTGATTTCCCGGTAGTATAATATATCTGGTTATTGCGACCTATGCTGATGTATCGTGTATAGGTTCCTGTTGATAATGTTATTGTCNGTTGTTGGTTTGACCCACCGTAATAGGTAATAAATCTTGAAGATAATCAGGTGATTGGCCACTGACGATGTCATAGAATAATGAAAGTTTTCTTTTTTCACGCCTAACTGAAAGTTTTTTCCATCCCGTTTCCTTATAGATAGACAGTATACTCGCATAAGACGTTAAACCGGTTACTATACGTGCGGCTTCAAGTTGAATTTTTTCAAGCCGTTCCGAGTCGGCAAGAGTACAATTATCCCAAACCTCTCCTGCATATTCTAAAAGTGGAAGAATAAAAGTTAAATACATAGTTTCAAGGAAATTTCGAGATACCTTAAATTTAAGTTTTCGCAGGACTGCCACTTGTTTAGATGTTTTTGCAATAATAGTATTTATGTGGTTTGACCACTTACAATCTGCACTTAAAGTGATACCTAAATGTTTATGACATTTTACCGGATAAATTTTAGTGTTTTCTATCCAGAAGAACAAACCAGGAGGTATGTCTCTAGTATTAAAATAGACGATGTCAGTTTTAGTAGGATTAAGTTTGACTAACCATTGTTTGGACCATTCTGAAATATTTTTTAAGTCAGTATTTACCATGTTGCATAAACTATTAATTTCATACGATTTTCCTCCTATGGATGTGTCATCTGCAAACAATCTGCACACGCCTATCGTTTCATCAGCAATGTCATTAATAAATACTAAGAATAGAAGGGGTTCAAGTATGGACCCCTGAGGCACCCCTTCCTTAAGATTACCTTTCCCAGAAATCGCATTTTTTATTATTACTTGTTGTTCTCTGGCTGAAATATAACTACTTAACCACTGGAGAAGATTTCCTTTAATACCATATCTTTCTAATTTTAATAATAAACCTCGTAACCACACTCTGTCGAAAGCTTTACTCACATCACAAAATATTAAACATATAAGTTCACGATTATCGAGTGCCATAAATATTTCATTAATTAGCTCTATGAGCTGGTGTCTTGTAGAATGGCCAGGGAGAAATCCAGACTGGAATTTGTATATCAATGCATTTTCCATTAGAAAATTAAATATATGTTTGTAAACAACCTTCTCAAACACCTTGCTTATAGTACTAAGTAAAGCAACAGGTCGATAATTCGACACGGACGATTTGTCACCAGATTTGAATATCGGGATAATATGGGCAGGTTTCCAATCCGCTGGAAATATTTTATCTGTCAGCGATTTGTTAAAAAGGAGACACAAAGGACCAGCGATTTCATACTTTACTTCCTTAAGCATCTTGTTACTAATACGGTCGGGGCCAACTGCCTTATTGGGATCAAGTAATGAGATTATATCAATAATATCTTGTTCAACAACAGTAATGTCAGTTAAAGTGTTGGGACCCCGGTCGTCAAAGTCTGGTAATGGTATGTCGTGGTCTTGCAGGTCAGTTATGGAACAGAAGTAATCGTTAAACAAGTTGCATTTGTCAGAATTGTCGAATGCACTTGCGTCGTTCTGGTTTGGACTACGTAATGGGGGATATTCAGAAGACTGTCCCTCGCCTTTAATGAGCATTTTTATAGTTTTCCAATATTGTTTGCAATTTGTATTTTTTAACTCGGACAAAGATTCATTTATACTAACATAAAAGTTTTCCTTAGCAGATTTCTTCAAATTATTCACTTTGTTCCGTTGATTTTTATATTTACGTTCATTTGTGCCTATTTTATTTTTAATGTACTTTTTCTTTTCAATAAATTAAATCAACGTACCAATAATATGCATATATACCTTCCATTACCAATGTATGGACCAAATAATCTGCATTGTAATGGGGAAACTAACCAAATTACGAGCCTTTTACATACATTCAACAAAATAAGTTGAAAATGAAGAATAGGTCTGGTGATAAGTATCTGGCTGATATGTACTCTGAATGAGAAATGCATGAACCAAGTATAAATATCCTATGTTATAGTCCAATAGAGAAACTAATATAATCATGAAAGAAGTCAGTAGACCATGAATATGAGGTCAGGGTTAAGGCGATGCAATGCTCAATGTATGGATCAAGCATTGTGAGTATATGCTGTATAGTTATGGATAAACTAATATGTAACCCCATGCTGACAGTATTAATGCATATAATGAATATTTTTGTAAATATGATATATAAAACATAGGATAATGCTAGAAACCCAAAAGCCACAAGATCAAGATACAACATCTGGTTTCATTCCATCCATAGGTTCTGAAGAATTTGTTAAAAGATTTCTAATTTTTCAGATATTAGGCAACCGTTGCGGCCATCTTAGACATAGAGCATGGTCACAGGAGAAATTCGGAAGAGGGCATCCAAGGGGCATCAGCTATAATTTGGATGAGTGGCTGTTCAGAAGAACATAAAAATGTGAACAGTAAACGGACGGCAGACGCGGAACGCCATATGATGGGACCAGTTCAAATGATCATTTGGCACTGATGAACTCAAAATCGTAGAAAGCAAATATGCAAGCCCGAATTCCTTCTTTTTAAGTAACATGAAGACAAAATTAATTAGAGTATTCAAATATATTGAAATCGATTTGTTTCATGTCAAACTTAAGGTTCATCTAGTTCAAGAGATATACCATTGCCAGGTACAAGGGTAACACGGAGGTGCCACACATAGAGCAAGAACTGCCTCCCTCCCTGAATAGCTGGATTCCACCTTTTTTTCTGGTGTTCGCGTTGTCATTTTTTTTGTAGAACATTGTTTAACTTTTTGTTCTTTTTTTCATTTCTCCATTTTATTTGTGTACTTCGATTTACTGCTTCTTTTTATCCCTTTGGTATCTTCAGACATCTTTTCTTATATTCTTTTCCAGAAATTGGTAGATATGAGAGTCTTTGGTAATATTTATCAAAATTGGAATAAACATATCTTGAAATAAAGTTTCTGCAAAAGCTGGGTGTGAACCCGTGAAAGACTGATATTTACATAACAAGTTATAGGTATTTTACCGGAAAATCTTGTGGGCTGGAAGAATTATACGCCCAACAATATTCACTATGGTGTTAATTGAAAATACAGGAATATTTATTTGTTTCCCAAAATTGCATAGCAAATTCTGGGGGATGTATGAATAGGCATATACTTTTTTTTAACTTAAAATACATGAAAATGGAGGCCATCAGACGTTCCAAAATCTCAAGTTCTTTCAGGTCTTTTGCGTTGGGAATAATTCATTTCAACCATGATTTGTCTTAACGTTGGTTGTCAGCATGTTGTCAGCATATTAGTATTTTATCTCAAACGTTAGCTTCCATGAATTATTTTGATTTTAAAATGTCTAACAGTCTAAGTATGGCAGCACAAATTGAAGAGAGAGGGTAATTCATCAATTGATTTTACCGATGTGGGCAAGGTAGTACACAATGTATGTGTCGCTGTTGGCTGCTCATCTTCCAACCTCTCAAATTCAAAAACGTTTTCAATCATAGATTAAATTGGACTGCTTAAATCAAAAAAATGTGCACAAATGAGATCATGTAAAACTAATCGGTATTTTCAACATGGAGATATCTATTTTAAGATGTATGGCTCTCTTTCCGATAGATATAGATATCGGAATTTTTACAAAGATACATCTATCTTAAAGAGAGATAGTATATGCTATTCGATTTCTCCACAGGGAACATGATATTACGTCGCAATATCTTGCGGGGAAATTGAATTTCTAACTATGATATTTTATTATTATCTCAAACGGCTTACCATACACTTGAGAATATTTCTGTATGATTTTATTGTAATAAATTCGCTTGAACAGATCGTAGAGGACATGCTTGTTTTCTTTCGAAATAGGTTTATATTTACATTGACATCAAATGTATCGATCACTCTATTCTGAGATTGAACCTGCTCTAAATATTAACATGTAATGTATGTATTATGACACACATTACGTGGCCTGGGTTTTACATGCACACTTCCTTGTTTGCACACAGCTTCTTTACCTCTTAAACACCAAAACGCCAGTTTATTATAATAACATAACAATAAAGATGAAACAAAATTTGTAAATTTCAGCTTATTATGTTCATTTAATATGCTAAGATATGATTAAAATGGTCTACTTTCGTTTCCCATTATACATTAATATTAGATATTTGACAATGAACGTTCAATCTTATTTAGTACATGTAAATCATGTCTTACATAGAAATAATTAACAATATAAACATTGAAAACGAAATGATTCTAATTTAAAAGATTTGATTTATACTTACATAATGATCAGAGTATTTCGTGAAGAATTGAACCGTCACCTTATTTACAAATTAAACAATAGTAACGGGCAATCAGTACATATCACCTGACAAACAAACAAATATATATGGAGCGTCGGGAACAGATTTAAGCATAGGATATGACATATTCTCCAGCTCTTAATTTAAGTATGGCAACAAATGTGTAAAATATGTTGTAAGATTCTCCAAAAAGACATTTATCATGATATTTAGGCCAAGTGAAAACGATCCTTAAATCAAAATTCCTATCATATATTTCCGGATAAAAAAATCCATACTATCCTTGATATTTGATCCTTTTATTGCATACAGCTTGTTCAACTATCAACAAAAGTCATACCAAAATATATATTTATAATAATAAAAGTCCATATAGATAGTATAACTAATTTTTAAATAACATTGTATTGTGTACATTATTATAATAAAACTTGCTAAATATAAATTTCTACTTTCATTTTATATTAATAATATGTAACACTAGATATTTGACTATGAGTTTTCTTTATTATTGCACATATTGCTAATAATATACAACTAACGACATATGTAGCTAGATATCTCTGAATATCTAAATAGGAATACAGATGTATAATCAACTAGAAGTTTTTATGTTTAATAAATCCCTCTATATGATCTTTAAGCTCATTCTAGGTTCTATAAACAACAAACAATAGTTTGACTTTTGGCGAATATTGTCATGACTTTATTAACAACACAACATAATACAACACAATAAACTGATCAACAATTCAATGAATGTTGATAAAAGTTAATTAGTTGACGGAAAGTTATTGAATGACGGGCAACCATCATTGATTTAATAATGCACCACCGGGCCACCAGCAGTATAAGTCATAAATTCCGCCAAATGTTAACAAAACAGTTAACATCGCCAACAAAATTTATCAATTCATGACAAAATTCGCCACAACTCTAAACAACAAAAGTTTAGATTTCAACAGCATTAATATTCAACAATTGCATTTCAACAACATTTTACACAACAAATAATTGGCATCAAATAAATCCGAATTGCTTTCAACTTTCAACTACAGGTCTTATCTTAAAATATTGTTTCAAAGTAAATAAAGGACATATAGATGTCAGTAGTTTTTCTTGTACAATTAAGGTGGTAGATTTCCCGGATTGATCAGTTGATCATGAGTGATGAGTTTTCTCATATCACATCTTTTGTTCAATTTGTCATAACCACCAAGCATCTTTTTAATAATAAAGTTATCGGTAAGATCAGAAAATCCTTGGATTTTTAGATTAAAGCTAATTACTGACAGGTATGACCTTACTGTTGACGTTGCAAATCCATTCACAGACATGTAACCAATATACTGAAACAATTAATTACTACTAGGTGACCATGTTACAGGAAAATTTTTATCAAATCTAAAATTATCAAAAAAACTTGAACGCATTAATTTTTGTACCTTTTTAAGCAATGCATATAGTCGTCGACTGAATGCACGGTCTGATGGTAAAGCTCTTGTGCAAAATGCTAACACACCCGTTAATGATCGAAGTTCGTTTTGTGTTACCCGTTTTTTACTAAGAAAATTATCTAATAAATTAATTTTTACAAGCATTTCATCTGTATCTAATATAAATCCTAACATTTCTATATTTTTATAAGGACCAATCGTTTTTTCATCAGCAATAGGAACACCCAACTTATTACAGACATTTGAAAAAGCATCCTTTAATTTCTGGCAATCGCTTGATTCAGCAATACCCACAAAAAAGGAAATAGTCGGATAATGGTCCAAGTATTTGGATTGTGCATCTAATTCAACTGCCCAATGTTAAAAAAGTTGAAAAATTTTCAAATGTTGAACATGATATAGAGCAACCCATCGGCATGCATTTATCAATATAATATTCATCTAAAAACTGTATGCCCAACAGATCAAAATTACCAGGGTAAAATTTTTTTTCTTAATCTAAATGTCGATTTTATATCTTTTTTCCACACAAAGCACCCTTTCCTATCCGTTTAACTAAATCTACAATATAATCAAATGATGAATAATCTATCTTTGTAAATCTCTCATCTATAAAATCATTAACACTGTTCTCTTTAGGATAAGATAAAAGGGTTATAAGTCTGAAACCACATGTCTTTTTGGAAGAACCCCAATTGGTGAACAGCGAAGATTAGATAAAGGTTTGTTTTTAAAAGGACCTGCCATGTGACCTAGTTCTATTTCATAAAATTTTTTGGTAGCTACATCTGGGTTTTGTTTGATAGAAAGTAAATGATCATATGCACAAGAACATCTAGACCCTGCATGCTTAAGCTTTAAACCATACTTAAAAACCCTTAAGCAAAAGATCAGCAATAGATCTATCTGGATAGAATTCCAGTAGTTTTTCAAGTTCAGTTTTAACTGGCGAACTTCCTAAAGTCCAAATATCAAATTGATTCTGGTGGAGAACTGAAATTTGTTAATATGGTTCTTAAAATATAATTTCTTCAAAATTTTGAGTACATTATGTAATTTATTTGTTTTGATATTTCCAACAGACATTGTTTGTATTATTTTGTTTTTCGTTTATATTAAATCAGGTTGAACTGTAATCTAAATCCTGTATTTACAAATCGATTACAATTAAGTGCTGAATGTAACTCTTTTGACATTTAATGCAATTATGCATGTAAATGCAATTACGTCTATTACATGAACCCTTAAAATTAAGTCAAAACAAATTTTTCTATTTGGACTTGATAAGATTTGAGGTTTAGTAGCAATGAATCTCAGCCATAGTTGACCATCTATTTCGGACCGATTCTTTGTATGGTCTCGTGACACCCTGAGCCTAAATTGCTGGTCATATATATAACACTGTTCTTTTGAAGTGTCATTTGCTGCCTCTCTTATTGTTGACATGTAATTAGGTAATTCAATTGCCTTTGTCTTATGTTTGGCGAGAAAAATCTGTGCATAGACGATGAAAGCATCTGTCCAAGCTTCAATGCTGTCTACAATATTTGCCCTTTTAAGTTTTTTAGATTGTAAAACCAGCCTGCCATTGTCAACACTAATGACGCTTTGTTGATCTTGCTGGTTATTAAAATTTGCTTTGTGTAATAAAGCTAGATCAATGTAATCAAAATTCCAAATTTTGTCTTTTGTACCATTGCTTATAAATATATCACATTCATTGTAATCAGGAACCAATAATGGTTCATCTAATATTTCTACATTATCGAGCTCACCTAATGGCACTAAATTTGGCTGTTGTGGCAATGGATGTTGATTAACATCAGGCTCAGGGATAAGCAGCTGCAATTGTGATGGTGGATTAGGCAGCAAATGTTGTGGTTCAGGTGGTTGTACGTCAGCTGGCTCTTTGGCAACAGTACACGTGGTCGAAGTCGTCGTCTATAAGCTGGATTGCAACGGCCCCTTACTCTTCCTCCAGGCATTTTACTTCACTTTGTAACTATTATAATATTATAAAATATTAGTATAAACAATAGATATAATGTCAGAGTTTTATATATATGTAAATTTTCCATTATTTAGAATTTGAATTTGAATTTTGGTGTTTAACGCCACTTTCAGCAATATTTCAGCTATATCATAGCGACCAGTTTTAGTGGTGGAGGAAGTCACATTATTTAGATGTTATTTAAATGTTTTCTTGACTACAGAAAAACATTGACATTTTGTATATTTAAAAAGTATGTAAATTCTTAATTCTACAATTAATTAAATTTTTTAGCTGGTTTATATGCATGGATATTGCGTACTTCTGTGTATGATTCTAACTAAAATAAATAATAATGGTTGCATGTTATTATACCGGTTCAAAACTGGTTTACGACTTGAAACAATTTCTTAAAGTACGTATAAACAATTAGCGTATATAAAAGGACGTGCAATTGTGTATAAATATAAATTATTTAAATATTGTACAATAATATGTTTGAACCGAACGTAAATAAATCCGAACAAATGACAATAATCAATAATCATACTAGGTTTATATAAAGAACATGTTAATTATTTTACACATTCATAACAATAAACACATATCAGTACATTTGAATGCTGCGAATATTAATACACATGACCTCAATATTTACCTTGTTATAAATACATTATAACACTATTTGAATGTATGTAAACGATGTTGCTAAATTAACTAAGTGGTAAGTATTTTGTTATTAACCATTCCTATATATAGCTATGAACGTAAATATAAATGTATAAACCTGTATCAGATGCGTCAAAGTATAAATTGGGAAAACAAATTAATAAAATTTAAACTTTTCGATGTTTCAAATAAATTACTACTTATTCAACTTTTAACAAACATTTATAAAGTACTTATCTTTTGTGACTGACAATTTCCGGTGATCCTCCTTGTGCGTTCAGTTTGGAATGAAGACAAAAACCAATTTCCTTTATATATATCTCATTCGTACTTTGGCGGGAAAGTTGTACGCAACTGCACGGGCAAAGCGCCGTCGCCTACCACATGTACAAAACTTATATGGGTTTTTAAATGTCGCTTATCACTTTAAAGATTGCAAATAAATGATAACATAAAAGTACAATATAAAGGATAACAATAATATATGCTTAGTGCAATAAACGAATTTAATACTTATTAAATTTGATTAAATGAAGGTAAAAGATGATTTACATATATATTAATATAATATATGACAGTGAATACAAATATATTCTAATTGTTAAGCTATATTTACATAATCACCAGAATATTTCTTGAAAAGAATGGAAATCTCCTTATTAAAAAGGGGGTGTGTGGTACACATATTGTACGAATTAAATTTGAACAGATAAACAATTTATATTAAGGTTTGATTGTTGGAGTGGAATCTTTCCAGCATCGATTTACTTCAATATATCCAGACTTCATCAGCATGTCCATACAAGTTTCAGATTTAATACGTTTCCTTTTGGACGACGAAAACAAAGCAGTGTGAGAATGGGCGCTATATACATTGCACTATCTCGTCTGAATAAATCAACATATGCACGTCATCTGACAAGCGAACACCTAAGACTTGGGGAGAATGTACTTGGCCTGACAGCTAAGCACCTGATATTTGGTGGTGGATATACATGACTTGACATGAACACGTCTAGTAATGGAGGAGGGTGTATATGGCGGGACAGTCAACACCTAATATTTGTCCGCGAACCAGTCTACTTAAAAATGACAAATACATATCATAATATCTGGACGTGGTTTGACATTTAAACGCCTAGTATTTGCGGTAAATATGTGTGGCCTTACAGGTCAACTCATAAAGTTTGGTGGATAATGTACGTGGCATGACAGGTGAAGACCTAGTGTTTACTGTAGAATGTAGAATGTCTGACAGGTACAAACCTAATATTTGGTGGACAATGTACTTGACCTGACAGGTGAAGACCTAGTGCTTACTGGAGAATGTAGATGATCTGACAGGTACAACCCAATATTATATATAATACTAATCAAGATGTAACAAATATGTAAATTACAGCTGATTATGTACATTGCATATGTTACAACATGCTTGGGCCGTTGTGTCTGTGATTTTATGGTAGTTGGATTATTACTACCTATGCAATCAGTGCCTATCACCACTAACATTGTGAGTTCAAATCTGGCTCAAGAGAGGTGTACTTGATATAATATTATGTGATAAAATGTCTCCGTGACTTCTAGCAGGTGGTGGTTTTCTCCAGTTTCCTCCACCAATTAAACTGACCGCCACGATATAACTGAAATATCGTTGAAAGTGCTGTTAAACACCTTGATCCTAACCCCGCTAACCCTAACCTCTCATCCTTTACCATAAAAAAAATAAAATATAAAGATGTATAATTGATATTTGTATCTAACATTGTATCTAACACATTCTTAACAGTCTTGAAAAAGTAATTTGTATGAAACATAACTTTTTTATCATCAGGATAATTCCCTGCCAGCAATAATGGATATTCAGCATGTTTTTAGCTCTAAAATTAATATACCACAACCCTGGAATTTTGTTTTTAATACCCCATCAAGCTTTTGTTGATACAATTTTATGAATATTTAACAATATAAACTTGTTACCACAATCTAAAAAGATGATGATTTAAGATATTTGTACATTCTACCAGCATTAAGACACCAGACAGTTATTTATAATTATCTTTTTCATACAAACAAGAAGCAACACAAGAGAAAACTAAAATATGCATTCTATTCTTTTCGAATCCCATCCAGGTGATGGGTATTCGATACGACATTACGCGATAACGTTTGTCTGTGACTTGTGACAGGTCAATGGTTTTCTCCGGGTACTACTGCTTTCTCCTCCAATAACACTGACCACCACGATCTAACTGAAATATTTTTGAAAGTGATGTTAAACGTCATAAGCCCAGTCCTAACCTCAATCATAATACACATGTGTTCTATTATAAAGTATCACTAGAGATTTGACAATGAACTTTTGATTTTATTCAATTGTTGCAAAGCATAATAAATAACATTGATAATATATGACACTGAAAACAGATTAAAATTAGTTTTGATTTATACTTACATAACTGAAGAAAGGCACTGTAACCACCTGAAGGATTGAGAGAGGAGTAACCAACAGCCTGTGTATTGACCCACAAACAACAAATATAATCAGTCATAATAGAAATATATGTCGGCGAAACGAAAGATAAACTACACAAACAGATATGCAGTCATAGATCAAACATCATTGAAAATGTTAATAATATTGTTTAGTTTAAGTAAATTGTATTAATCAATGAATAATGTTGGACAATAATCGGTGAAAGAGAATACACGAAAGAAAGAAAACAAAAACAATGAAAGAAAATAAAGAACTTAAGGTTTCAATTCGCTTACTACTGATAACAAAGTTTTGAACTGATACACATAATTTGATGCTTTGATTAGGTGCAAGTTGGGGTGATCCAAGAAGAAATATTTCTGTTGTCAGATTGATGGGTACATTAATATAATGTATGTGCATTTGTCTTTGTGCAGTCTATCTTAAGCAGTGAAATAAGTAGTGGGTAGTGGATTTAAATGAACCACAAATACAGTTAGGCTAGTCGACAATGTTCTGACGGTATAAATGTTGGTTTAACGAGGAACACTGCACTCGTAATCTGGAATGGATAATTTATCCATGTCGACAACCAGTGTAATAATAAAAAATGATTTTGAAAAGATACTTGATTTTAGATAATACACCAAGGCTTAAATGGATAGACTTAATCTCATATTATCTGGTTGTGAATGCCACTGTCGAACATTACAATACAATTGTTTACCAACATTCGATCTGTTCAATGCGAGTTCATATAATCGGAACAATATACCACATGACTAGCAATTCAAACGTAACATAAATTCTTCGTAGACAAAAGAAGAACTTCCAGATTAGAGAACCAAAGCCTACAGCATTATGTTCTTGTAACGAAATTGATGATATATGTTTTCTGTAGATCGGCGAATTGGAAGTATATTTTCAACTCCACAAGCAGCCGTAGATGAACCCACTGTCTTTTGCATTATACATCTGACGTGCTCTATGATGCTCTACTAATTACCCCCGATGTCATCTGAGCCACACCCCCCCTCCCCCATTTGTTTTTGTGGGGTTGGTGTTGCTCATCTTTTCTAGTTTTGATGTGTTCAGTAACACCCCTTGACACAACAGCATAAATACAAATATATAAAGGGCCTAATTTGTGCAGTCATAAGATGCAACAAATTGGAAAGCTGGTCCACTGCATGTGAGAAAAGGAAGAATACTTTTGTTTACATTGTACTGATAATGGAGCGTAGACGGGTGTCCCAATATCAGCATTATCACGCATGCCAGATGTTAAAGCCAAATTTCCCCAGATAATCTCATTAGCATAAGGGAATAATATTATTTTCAGGATTGGGTTATACAATAATTAATTAAATATAAGTGTTAATTAAAACGTAATTGACACTTAAATTACGTAGCACCTGAGTTCACCCCCAGTTATTAGTTGGGTCAGTGTTACTCGATCTTTAGTTTTATATGTATGTTTTGTAGATCGTTGTTCGTCCTTTTGTACTTTTTCTTTTGGCCATTGTGTTGTCTGTTCTGCGATATGCGGATTCTGATTACCCCTTTGGTATCTTCAAACTCTTCTTACTTGAATCATGCATGAAATTAATTTACACTTAAGGTTTAATTGAGACTGAAATTGTATTGACCTATGTGCAAACCCTAACACACATATACATTACCGTTCACTCTCCAGGTTGGGTGCAGAGATTTCAATGACAAATAAAGGATAAAGGAGGTTACTTAACAGTATGAAATAAACTGTTAGTACAATGGTACAATCATACAAGTATTTTCTACAGGGCCCTCAAATATACCTTAATAAGCAGTGTTTTATAAAGAGTGCCGGGTTTTATCTGTTTACATATTATATGTGTTTATCGTAACGTAAAGTTTATCATATTCACTTTACAAAATGAACCCGATTGTCCTAACTATCATTTAAATGTTTAGTGGTACACAATGTCATCGTAAGACATCACAGAGAAGGAAAGGTTAATCTTCAACCTAACTTTAATTTTTTATACATATCTCGTTATCTGTGCTTGAATATCTTTTAACAAGGTGTTGATATTCTTCAATAGTCATTTTGAAAGATAAGATCAGACGATGTTTTATAAATAATTGACTTGATAGTTTAATACTCACTCACAAGACGATGATCTTGTAACTGATCTGAATACAGTTTACAAGCTCACACGCAACGTTGTGAAATATTAACTCCATACGCGGGGACGATTTGTAAATTACTATCAAGAAGGGGAATATTAACAATGGCAAAATTAGAGCTGTCTCGAATATCATTGGTGTCGAATTGGACGTAAATAATAACAAAAAAGTGAAGTAGGAAAAGCTGTATTTGTTTTTTATTTTAATTCATGGTAGGGGTTGCTTTGGTGTACATTGATGAAATCTAATCAGGAACGATTGGATTATGAATTTGAGGTCAAGGGTAATTCCTTTGTCTTGTATATCGTTGCATACACTCTGTTTGGAAAAGTAACACAACAGATCTACAACGGAAGGAGCACGGTTTGTTCTATGTGTGTCTAACTGTATGGGGAGGCGAATCACTGAAAAGGCTTACATCAACAACAAAAACCCGCTATTCTTATAAGGTGATTGAAACAAACTTTCCAGCTTCTTGCATGATATCTAATTGAAAGCATGAGTAAACAAATAAAAAATAGCAAATGACATCTGGATACAATGCTGGAATACATGTTAATCCTGAATATGTTTCGAACATTGGTAATATTTGGTTCTGTCGGGCATAGCGTTTTTCTACAGAATTGTGTTCTGTGCAGTTCAGCCTAACTCTGACTGAATGGTAAAGCATACACTTTTAAAATACACGAAGGAATTTAAATGATAAATCTGGAAATGAAAATCTAAGAATGACATTAGTATGGCCTAATAAGATTTTAAATTAGTATATTGAGAGCTGTGTGTGGCTAAATGCTAAATGTTCCTTGCGCAAATATAACAATACAGGGCAAAATCTGCTCTTAGTTATCTAGCTGAGTTCATTATATAAAGTTTATAATATTGATAACAATTAATATAAGCTCATTGTATGTATAAGCCGAATACTATTCTCGGGTTATCTCGCTTTAACTGTAAAGCTAATACATTCCACACTCAAGAAATGTATTTACAATTTATTTCAGTTTACATTTCATTTGTGTTTTAACATAACCCATGGTAAGATTATCTTTTCATTTGTAACTGATAATGAGGTCAGCTGATACTTTTTCAATTCCTTAGTTTAATGTGAGGTAAATTAGTCTTTCCCCTTCCATTTTAATTTATCTAAATCGAGGTAAACGTCTCTATTTTCTTTCATATCTAACTTATACTGAGGTAAGCTTCTTATTCTACCATTTTTAATTCATACTTTCATACGCATAGCAAAAAAGCAAAATAAAAAAAGTTTTTCAATATCTACCACAGTTATCGTTCTTTGCTCTCACACCAAATTTTCAGTGATTCAAATATTTAAAATTTTCGCGCGCGAACATTGGAATAAAATGGAATTAATCAGAACGGAGGTCGTCAGTGTGATGAACGCTATGCATAGCATAAATACTTTTCGCTATCAATATACTAATTCAAAATCTTATTCGTCCATACTAATGTCATTGTTAGATTTTCATTTCCCGATTTATTATATAAGTTCCTTCGTGTATTTTACCTTCTTTGAGCACTAAGCGTCATACGCGCCAACAGGTAATTAACGATCGCCGAATACTATTTTCGTAAATCATTTATTCTCGGGTTTCCCATCAATTCTAAGATTTCAAAATGATTCATGACTGGAATTACATGCAAGCTTTCTATATCTGGGTAGTGACGTCTACAAATTGCAACATATTATCATAATAGAATATTTTGATCAGCATCAATATATTTTGTACGAACTTGACATCAAATGCGATCTTTTCATTGGTTATAGTCGATCTCTTTCTATCGTGTGCAATAAGATCACCGAAGCATGCTCTTTGGTTGTCGATGTCGTATGGTAGTTTTATTGACAACTATCTTTGCCATCAGTGGCCATTACCACTAAGGTAGTGAGTTCGAATCACGCTCATGGCGAGGTCTACTCGATACAACATTATATGATAATAGTTTGTCAGTTACTTGCGGTAGATCAGACGTTTTCACCGGGTGCAAACAAATCATACTTTTGTTGTAATTTGTATTTGCATAAACAGACACTTTATTATGTTACTATCATTTATGTTTGTATGATTTGTCTTTTATTTTCATCACAATGCAAAGCAGAAAACGCACATTGCGTTGTATATTTTTGTTTGGTTTGTCTTCGTATTGTGTCTTGTGTATGGTGGTGTCCAACACATATTGTGTTGAGTATTTGCTTTGTATTTGTTTTGTTTGTTTCTTATCTTGTGTCTTGTGTACACAAGGTTGCCAGTTTCTCTGGATTGTCCATTCTTGATGATCCCTTTCGGTTTCTCTAACGTTAATTCAGTATGAAATCGTACGAAGAGAATGAATAATAAATTAAGTTGATGTTGTTGTTGAACCACCTACAGCTGATTGGATAATGAAAGAACGACTTTATAGTTTACAACCGAGTCACATTCCTGGAGGACATGAATAGCTTCTTCTTGATTATATTTTATCACATCTAATATTAAACTTGTCAATTATTATTTGTTTATAACCTGAGCGATGGAATTGAATCATGACAATCAAATCCAAAGAGATTTCCTGGAAGAAATTAACGTTTGTCAAATAGTAACACGGTCTTCATGTTCACAACGTATTGGAATATTTGTGTTAGAGGCATTTCTGATATTTGATTGTATTTTCTGATTTTTTAGATCGTTAATATTAGCATGTGTTTCCTGTGACTGTATGATATTACGAGACATCTGCCTTATATCGCATTGTATTTACAATATACACCTAATAAACATACCTTTCCTCGCAAACTAAGGTTTATAATAAGGAGAAACGTGTATATTTTATGTTTATCCCGCAGCTTTAAATTCAACAGAAATAATTGAAATCAGCAAACTGTCAGCAGAAAAGGCAAGTTGATATTATTATTTGACGTGACAAAAGAAAGTAAAAAGCAACCTATGATGTTATTGCAAATGTATACGTGTAATGAATATTAGTTCCCTAAAAAGCACAGCTTGAAGATGTATTCGTGTATGATCTGGTTTGACTGATGTAGACGGTATACTTTAGAATCCATTCTAAACCCCATGACAAATCAGTACATACCGTTTCGGTGATGAGATCAAAGTGTCACAAGTTACCGTTTTCCATCTAAATAGACAGTATGCGTACATTGTTCGGAGAGAAACACATTGTACGGGCTTTAGAAACAGGTCAAAAATGCGGGCTTTGCTAAATAGTCTAGAAAAGACCAGAAACAAGGTCATTTTAATCGTTTTTAATGGCATCTTCTGCGAAGTCTGCGCTTATACTGTTACTGATTCTGATCATCGTTCAACATAAATCATATACCAGAAAAACTAGATCTTGATCAATATCAGTTTATATCAAAATTTATCCAGTCACTGAAATTTTACTGGTCAAAAAGAACAATGCAATAATGGCAATTCAAATCACGTTGTCTTTTAAATGAATGTAAAATACTGTATTTGTTTAGCCAAAGCGAAATGTCTAATATGCCAGAAAGAGAAAGAATAATCTCTCCGAAACAGGGCCATGACCTTTCTGGAACAAGGCACATGCATATCTAGAGCAGGGTACATGATCTATCCGGTACAGAACGGGTGTATAATCTAGCTGAAACAAGGTCATGACCAGATACTGATCTAATTTGATATTATGATATATATGTAAGTAGGTAACTGCTCTACCTGTACTTCTGATGCATGCTCTATACGGAAATATGTATATGCACTATCTAGCATTGCGTACATGCTAAATATGGAATATGGTACACGTTCTAATAAATACTGGTCAAATACTAATCGACTTCAAGAAGTAGAAGATAATGCCAGGAATTGAGTAATCCATTGTGAACGGGTTACGTGTTTGATCAAGCTCTGGACATACGACCAATTTGGCACTGCATATATATTATATCTATATCTAGATATGTCATAGCTTTAGAGCTGTATTATTTTGCATCTTGATACTATTTGTATTTGTCATTTTATATTATTGCCAAGCAAATACAGACAATGGATCAGACACAAGTTATAAACTTACGTTGTCATCTTAAGCCATGTAGCATTGTAAAACAGTATTGGTAGGATCATGCAACACTAATTGTTCAAGACAAAACATGCTTTAAATATGACGTAACATCATCAAGATAAATGATAAACATAGTTAGTCAGTCAGTCAAAAAATGCTACACGTGGAAGTATTTATTATTGTGGACAGAAACAAGCATGTTTTACACGTTATGACAGATAACACTCTCAATGTTTATAGCAACATGAAAATAACACCTTCAACCAGTATATAATTTTTGAAAGTAAATCCGTATTATTACGAAGAGGATTTCGAAGAGTGGGGATGAGGGAGGGAGGTTTATGCTGTTTAACGCCAGCCATTTTAGCAATATTTCAGTTATATCGTGGTGGTCAGTTTTATTGGTAGAGGAAATGGAGTAGACAGATAAAACTGACAAACGTTATCACATAATGTTGCATCGAGTACACCTAGCTAAAAGTGGAATGCGACCTCTAATGGAGATAACCACTGATTACACAGTTAATAGTTATTCCAACCACCATGCGATCACGACCACGACGGCGCAGAGTTCGAAGTAAGGAGTCGATGCGAATAAAACAGTAAACACAAAAGTAAAACATAAGATCAACACAGCGTGGAATAAGACGACATATACATAGCTTCTTGTTTCATAGTGCATCTAAAACAAACAAATAGTGTTAAAAGGAAACGAACTGTTCCAACAATACAGAGTATAACCTCTCTGGAGTTTGGTCATGATCTACAATAGAAAAGTATATCATTGTGGTATATCTGGAATTAGGTATGTGATATATTCGGAACTTTCTAGGTAACGATCTAAGTAGTCCTTGATAGATTATCGATCTGAATTAGGTATATGACCTCTCTGAAATTTGAAACATGGCCATGCTATGTCTATGGTCTTACTGTAGATGTATTAAGCCTGACATTTGACTTTTGTGATGTCGTAAAACAAAGAATTATTACAATATTTATAATACCATCATAACCGAAAATCGATATGCTTAGAATACTATGATTCCAGGAACTGGCTTTAACAATGCTATTGTGAGTAGTCGTTGTGGTAAAAACTGAGCCTATTTGAGGGGGTTAGGCTGCTGGTGTTCATCGCCACTTTCAACAATATTTCAGTTATATCGTAGTCGTCAGCTCTATTAGTGGAGGAAACCAGAGTACCCGAAGAAAACCACCGACCTTTTGCAAGTAACTGACAAACTTTATCACATAATATTGCATCGAGTACACCTTGAACGGGGTTCAGTCTCACAAAAATTGTTAGTGCACCTTATCGAACTATGCATTGCTATTTGGTATTTGGTTTGGGAAAGACAAGATATTACATATAGACAATCGACCTAATATACCAAAGGTTTAATCGGGTGTGTAATTGGTATGTTCGAATAATTCGTCCAGAGCTAGCAAAGATGAGATGGTTATTAAAATGTGTATCACGAATCCGAATGATAGAGATGACATTTACATAAATAAAGTTGTCCACTCATAGTTAATCTTTATTCGAGATATTAAATACCAAAGGTTGTGATTATTTGTGTCCAGTGCCACTTACGACACTATTTCGCTTATATCATCGAGGTCAGGCCTAGAGGTAGAGGGCATTAGAGCCTCCTGCAAACAACATGGACGTATTGATTTTATCACATGTATCCAGTATGCTTAAACACTGATAGAAATCTAAGTGACAGCTTTAACGATAATAGTGCAGTGTTTACAATAACGGAGCAGCCATCATGTCCATGGTAATATGGTAGTCGGATTTACAACTACCTCATGTTCAATCAGTTCCTATCACCACTAAAGGTATGCTTGATGCAGCATTATGTGATCAAATTTGTCAGTGACTTGCGTCATGTCTGTGATTTTCTCCGTGTGTTTGGTTTCCTCCACCAATAAACTGACCGCCAAGATATAGCTGAAATATTGTTGAAGGTGGTGCTAAGTACCATAACTCTTACCCTTACCACTCCTACAGTGGTGAATATAAATGCAACAACAATACGGTCACTGCCATGACGACCCCAAAACTATATGGAATAAAACAAAAAAACAAAACTACCACAGAGTTAAAGCAGCTCCAAAATATAATAGGAAAATCACAGCAACAGAGGTAAAATCAATATCCCCAACAGATATATATTTCCGTTCTGTTTCCTGGCTTGGTACAAACCTATGAAAACCTACTGACTTAGTACAGTGATGCGGACATACAGTTGGTGTCCACATATAAGTAAAATGTCTACCCCACATCGTTATTGTAAATAGTGGTGAGTATTAATCTTCAACTTTACACATTATATACATTTACTATTTGTGTATCATATTATTTTCATCAAAGCGGACACGATCATTTCAGATACAGCCTTACTAGAGGATCATTTCTAACACGTTACGTTTGGCGGTCTCTTTGTCAACTGACTTATGTGGACATCCAACTATTTCGTTTATCTGTTTTCTCTTGAATACAACATCAAAAGCTTTAAATTTGAAGCCACGATATAACTGAAATACTGTTGAAAGTGGCGTTAAACACCGTAACCCTGATTGCTCTGTAATATTTGTGTATATATGAACCTTTGTTAGAGCGTGAACTGTTTATCCATTCGAACCACCTTAGCCAATGTTGGTGTTGTGTGGTGTTCGTGCTGGTAAATCTTTAATTTTCTTCAAAGTGTTATGTAGATCTTTGTCTGTCTGTTTTGTTTGTTTGTTTTTTGTTGGTCATTGATGTTTTTACCGTTCTTACTCATTTCGATTTTGACAGGTAATAAAGCAATTGGAACTCATATTTAACAAATACAGTTTTATTGAAATATATACAAAATTAAGCAGATATTCCTCTTCATATTTTTAATACAGTTACAAATTACGGATATCATTTGTGAATCGGATGTGGATTCTGAAGAAGTCTAAAGCTGCGTCAGAGTACATACAATCTAGGTCCCTCTCCTCCTACAATAGCATTTAAACATTTGACTTCTCTATGTTATACACAACTATTCCCCACTCTAAGCTGAAAGACAAATTAAGGAAGTTCGTCCAACTCTGTTTCATAAAAAATATCGGGGATTGT
The DNA here is from genome assembly GCA_002080005.1 of Gigantidas platifrons. Lineage (NCBI taxonomy): Eukaryota > Metazoa > Mollusca > Bivalvia > Mytilida > Modiolidae > Gigantidas > Gigantidas platifrons. Next base: position 106,796 of record MJUT01045217.1, on the reverse strand, counting down.
GGATTGTCAGGATATAATATGGAAAGCCTATTTGTGGCTGAACCATGCATATTTGGTATTGTGCTTGGAGAGTGCTACGCCTTTCGCGTTTTCCGGTTGTTGACTGATTTTGTCTGTTTGTTGATTTATGAGTTTTGATTTTCCCTTTGGAAGATTGCTTGGTGTTCGGTAATTGTGTTATTACCCTTATTTGTAAATATCGAAACAGAGGATGTGCATTATAGCTACTACAAAAGACACCGCTATCAATATTATCTAACTCTCCATTCTGTTTTGCAGTGGCATTTAACATTGTGTTTCCCTATTTTCCTTCCCTATTTTATTTCCATATACTTTTTTCCCCATTTATTGTTAAAATTATCCTCGTCCTGCATATTCACGCAATATTTGCCCCTGGACGTGAAGCAACCAACCAATACTACCCTCTAATATTATTCTAACGACATGCTAATTCCCTCAAATATAATGCTAATTACATGTTAATTCCCTTTAATATTATGTTAATTACATGTTAATTCCCTCTAATACTATGTTAATTACATGTTAATTCCTTCTAATATTATGTTAATTACATGTTAATTCCTTCTCATAGTATGTTAATTACATGTTTATGTTATAGCATTACACTACAATCACTATTTTAGATATGATATAAAGATATGACTCAATATACAGTGATGGAAAATAAGTGCTCCAAATTGATGACTTTTATTTACATACAATTGATTTTAAAACATCAGTGTTACAAAACAATAATTTGCACACACCAAAATTATCAAAATAATTACTGATTTGTAACACGATTAATCAATCTTATAATCATCTGTCTAATATTGTGTATATGTAGGTTGAATTCCGGATTCCCAATTTCGTTTCCATATTTGATTTTGTATAATATATGTACTGTCTCTTTTACGTTTTCTCCTGATGAGTAAAGCAGCACATTTCACACACAAGACTGTTTTCTTTTACAAATCCTCTCGCTAGTTTCACCAAGCCTATTATATGGTGGAGAACCTTAAAATTGTTTAAGATGTAACATTTTGATCATCAGGAAAAAGTTAATTGCTGTGATTTTACTGTTTGTGAAATTATGATTGTGTTTGGCCCTCGTGGTGTAGCTGTTGGTCTCGCTTTGGGATCAGTCAGCCATATTTACGCAACTGTATCTTTTCATTTCTTGGACCGCATAAGACTGAGCAAAACCACCTCGACTTATACAGTAATTGTTTTTGAGAATTTTCTCATAACAAAAAAATCGAGACAATTATACTGCATTGTTCTTGAGAATTATCCCATAACAAAAATTGAAGGACAAATTGTATTACATTGTTCTTGAAAATTATCTCGTAACAAATTAAATGCTATTGATATGAGAATTTAAAAGACAATTGTGAAATTATGAACAAATATTCGCCATAGATAGACGATAACACGAAGATCAGCCAAGATGTGACATTTTGATGGACAATATGATGACTCCATGGACTGGGATCTGTTAAGAATTATCTCATAAGATCGTTGAATATACACAAGTATTGAGCTACTATGAACTGTACATAATCTGTTTGAATGTAACATTTAGCTCATTAGTCTACAGTAAACAATTTATAATATGAACCGGTATACTTATTGGAACTTTATGGGCGATATTGGTGCAATGTCGATTGTATGTTTAGGATGCTTAGTTCCAAAGACTTATGATGTGTGAACATTTTGTTTTCAATAATATTTATTGTGCATTTTTTATATTTTGATGCATATAATATGAAAGATACTGATTTGTTTTTCATATTGATTAGATATATTTGTTGTTTTTCAACAAGCGTATATAGATTGTGCATTGTTTTATAAGATTTCAAGTTTTGAAGCATTATTGTGAATAAGTAGAAGTGAAACGTGCATCAGATAGATGTGAGATTTTTTTAATTTGAAGGTGAATTTTGACTAAGTGGTACATGACATGTGTTGTGGAGAAATAGAGTTTCTAGTTTGTGAAGTAGCAAGATATTGTTTCATGACAAAATCGCGTGGTTTCAAATAAGTTGTGTGAAAATCATTTGTCAGTGGTGTGAGAGATATTTCAGAAAATAACCCATATGATATGTCTTTTTATGATGCTTTTCATTTGACAATTTATTGTATTCTTTGTATTCTAGCCAAACATGTCTTGTTCATTTTCTTGTTAATGTCATTTATGGGTAGCCTCATTGAAGCATATTTCAAATGTTTGCTCAGAATGGGGACTCTACTGAATTATGCGCATTGAAATCTTTTTAATGATCTGCCACAATTTGAAAGACATTTTTGATTTCAGATATGCATATATATGTTAAACTTTTCCACTACGATTGATAGATTTTGCATGACCATGAGCGAGAGCTTAGAGTGAAGTTTGGGTTAGTTGAAAGTTGCTCAGACGTTTCTTATGTATAGAAGTGAAATTATAATTTACATGTATATTTTTGGGGGGGGGGAATTGTATTATATTGAAATAGTTAAATATCATCCGAATTCAACATTTTTCTTTTTGGAGGGGGATATTGTGTACATGTAGGTTGAATTCCGGATTCCCAATTTCGTTTCCGTATTTGCTTTTGTATAATATATGTACTGTCTCTTTTACCCTTTCTGCTGATGAGTAAAGTAGCACATTTCACACACAAGACTGTTTTCTTTTACAAGTCATCTCGCTAGTTCCACAAAGCCTATTATACTAAAGACTTTATCTGTCATATCGGCGATATTTTAAAATTATAGCTATTATTTATATAAACCTCTGATAGGGTTCATGAAAATATATCGTTGAGAAATATAGTGTATTGACGTTCGGAAGCTAGCAATTGTTCATTTGGAATACCTTAGTTGAAAATGAAGCAAATTGTTCTTTTGACACACTTCCCATAAGTGATATAGTTATAGATTTTGTAAATTGTCATAACCTACGTCATTGTCAAAATTATAATCTTGTCGCCGATATTTTATGGAAAATTAATTAGTTCTCAAAGATGCAATGTTTGCAAACAACGAATAACCTGATTTGATAGTTTTTAACAAGCAATTTTGGTGGATTAAGAAAGAAATACCGAATTTTCAGTTCCAACAAAATCTAACTTTGGGTTTGCGACTAGGAAAAGGGGGTAGCTACTGATTAAATGGTTGGTACCTAGTTCAGTGTGAAATAAAATGCTACCTATTCTTTATATGTTGTTCCCTGCTTCCTAAGACTTCTTTTCAAAATAAATTTCGAAGACGACAACAACGGTCGGATAAATATACATTATAATCAAACCAAATCCCGACTGTGTAAGATGACGACACAATGTCCTAGAAAGATTCTAACTATTTTTTTTAAAAACCTTTTTTTATTAAGTACAAAGTAAAATATATTGATTCGTTTTGTCCACTAACAAAATAAACATCAACTGAATAATTCTTCAGATCATTTTAAACAATACTAAACAAAAATAATATATGTAATTTTCTAATTTAAGTAGCAAACAATGGGAGATGGAAATAAAATCAAATGTGTTACAAGCATGAAGGACGTCTGGAAAAGGATAACTCATCTTTATAACTATATAAGCAAGCCAAATTCTAACGAAAAGGACACAGCGAAATAGAACACACACTTTATATAACAAGAAATGCTTCTTCAATGCAAAATGAAAACAACAAAGCTTGAAGGATAAAATTGAGTATCATTCTTCAGCAAGATTTCGGAAACTGTACACATTCATTTTCTGATTGGTAAGTAAAAAAAGGTTCAACCAAAGGTCTAATCTCTAATGATAGACGTGACAATATACACTTGAGCCCTTCTTCTAATGAAATCACGATAGGAAGCGAAAACACCATACACTAAATTACAGTATGACAGGTGTAAAACGTCAATGAACTATCGATATCATAAAACCTAATTTGCATCTATATATAGAGAAGTTCGTATATTATGTCTGTAAAATACAATCTTGAAATTGAAGAATAATGAAGAAAACATCTAGAATAAATGTGCTGTTTCCAATTCTAAATTAATGAATTAATGTGTGGATGTTGGGTTTCTTTTTTTTTATTTTAAAATCACCATTGGTGTATTTATAGTTACTTCTAAAAAAGTAAGGTTTCGACAAAAACATACTACAACACTTAATCCATTTTGCCTTAAAATAAATAAAATACAAACACTTCTATATATATACTACTGAACCTCATGTCATAATTGACTTGGATTTAAAACTCTGTACACAAAAGTTATATAGTTCACGTATTGCATTGTGCTTTTGTTTTTAAGACAGGTTACATAAGCAAGCTAAATGGTCTGTAATAATATAATAATACCATGTACATATCAGTGTAATGTAATACAGCCTAGATAAGGTTCGGGTTATTCAATTAGTTCCATGTAAGTCAATGGGTATGTAAACATACATAACAATACCATGTACATATCAGTAAGGGCTGAATGAATGAATGAAGCGTAGGATTATGCTATTCATGATCATGAATACACATGTAAAACATATGAATTGTCATTGGCCATATAAAGTTTGTCACAACGTTTGTTGAAGCAGATCGACACAGGTCCATTAACTTCATCACCCTCGTCCAATACCACACTGTACCATTTGAATGTATTCGTTGTATGGTATTTGTATCGTATCCAGCAACATAAACGTTTCCATTTCGGTCGATTGCTATTTTCCAGTGATCCCTTTCATTTGGTATCTTATACGAAAATACTCTAGTTCCATCCCAATTTACACACTCGATCGAACTCTTGGTAGAATAGTATATCTGGTTATTTTGACCTATACTGAGGTATCGTGTAGTAAATCCTGTTGATAATGTTATTATCTCTAGATATGCTCCCTCTGTATCTAAGCAATGAATCCTCCCTCTGTCACCAACAATGATGTTGTCACCGGTAGATGCTATACCACATCTATTAGTAGAATTCGATATAGTTATTAGTTTATCATCTTGTGTAAATGATTGTAGGTTGATGAACTGTATCTTAATATTTCCCTTTGCAAACGTCCCGACGGCTCTGTGTGCTATATGTATTATGGTTATATCCCATGGTGGATAACGCACATTATTTTCATGTATTTTCCACTGGGGTAGTATACAGCCACTAATTTACAATTATTAGGATTGACATCACATAGAAGTAAATGATCATCATCTGTAACAACCATACCTGTAATATATCTTCCTGTATCCTCTATTCGATTCTGAAGTAGAAAGGTTGATATTGTGGTGGTTTTATCTGGTACAAACTGGCCTTGTTGTTATTTTAGTGTCTTGTAAGTTATGGTGTGTTCAATAAATAAATAGTGTTAGCTGTCATATCTCCAAATGTCTTAATGGACGACAATAAATCGTTTGATTCATCGAGGGAGAGGGTAACTCGTTTCACTTTTGATGTCGTTGTTTGTAATTCGTTGTCTGCTTGGTGTAGGTATTTATCTATTTTTCGGCATAGAAGGAAGGCTTGTTTTTTCTAATCCATGTTCAACGATAAACAACATTTCCCTGAGGTATGATTCAACATCTTCTGTGGCCTCTAACACTTTGGAAATTTCATCTTATTGAAACTTGGCGTTTCCTTCAACTATTATATCTAATTTATTGGTCAGCTCCTTTCCCATTTGGTTAATTCTTTGGATAAGCTTCTCTTTAAGTTTCTTCATGTTTTCTTTTTTTCTTTGTTTGTCATCTTTTATACCATTCACATTCTCTTCTCTATATTTCAATATACTCGTATACGTTTGACTAATACTAGTCAGCTGTTCTTGGCAATCAGAAGACAGTTGAGATTGTTTGGCACCCTTTGACGCCGAATTCAGAGACATGTCATTGACACATGATTTGTGTGTTTTAACAAGACATTCCCGACAGCATAATTCATCATGGTCAACACAGACATGCTCTATCTGACAATCTATATGTTGTTCGCAAATGAGGTTATCTTTTTTCCAAGAGTGATGAATATGGTGTTTTTAGCTTTAAATCAACAATGTGGTGGCTTCTCGTCGTCTTCAAAGCTGTATGGAATTATGTGCATTCAGAGCATAATTCTTCCTCACATTCCATACACCAGTTCACAGATGTGGTAATTTTATCACGAATCTGGCAGTGGTCACAAATTTCAGCTGTTGCCATGATAAATTCTATAAAATAAAGATTACCTTGGCTGCAATTTGTATAGTATTTTCTCTAATACAAATTGATAATATCAGAAATTAATATCCAAGGCTAAAGACGAACTTCGTATCTGGAAGGAGGTTGTACATTGTCAAAAAATAAGCTCCGTAGAGGCTGTAGTCGTCCTCCAGAGATGTAAGGCGAAATATTGTAATTTGAAAGGGAACTGCCCGAAGCAGTATGCATGTTATCCTCTTAAAGCCAGAATTAAAATTTTATATTGATACGTTAAACAGCTTTAGAAAACATACAAAAAACAATAAGTTTAAGCACAAATCTTTGTCTCGCCCGAACACTGTAAGTTATCTGTATGAAATTTTATCCACACATATTGTAAATCAAAGCACCTTGAATCTAAAGTTAAGGTAATGTGACATATTCATTATTTGCACATATGCCTTCTATGATCATTGCAGGGACCAATTATCATGAGTCAAGGTTGTATGGCAATAGAGAAAATGGTCTAACCATGAAAATGTGGCGTAAATTGAACACCAAGAAGACCACGAGAATGACGTCAAGGTCAGGTAACACACACCTGGATAACATGTACACACCATGATCAATGTGTGTATCATATATGGTGAGCCTAGGTTGAATGGTAATAGACAAACTGGCCTAATTACGAAAACTTGAGATGAATTTAACGACTTCAGTAGACAATGAACATGAGGTCAAGTTGACAACTGTCTGGTTGACATGTTTCCTCCATCAGGAATGAGTGGGCCATATATGTTGAGCATAGGTGGTATATTATAAAGTAGCTAATCGAATTACAAAAACATGAGTTTGATCACGCATAACAAAGAGACACAACTCTGGGACGATAAATGTCAAATACTTCACAATCAGTCTTCTATTGTACTACATCAATCTTAATGTATTTTCGAAATATTAGTTACATCGACTGTTAAAAAATTAAGATAATACTACCATGTTGCATTATCAGCACTGATGGCCATTTTGTACACTTGACGGAGCCAGTGGACATTAATTTGAAAGGAAACAACACAAGGACTATTTGGATCAAATGTGGTTTCATTCCATCAAGTGGTTCTTAGTAAACACTATTGTCAACGTTTTCCAATTTTCAACCATTCAGAGGCCCTCACAGCCATCTTGTATGTATGGTAAGGTCACCGAACAGAATTTGGAATACGACCACCCAAGGTGTATCACATCCAAATTTGGCCCAAGTCGGAAGACTGGTTTTTGAGAAGAAGATAAAATGTGAAAGAAAAGTTTGCAAATACCAAAGAGATAATCAGAAACCATATGTCGAAGAAGGACAGACAATACAACAGAAAAATGAACAAAGCAAACAGGACAAACAATAATCCACAAAATATCACAACGCATTATGTCACGTTCAACTATATTTCGGCTATGTTGTTTCTGTTAGTTTTCTCGGTGTTGGAATCAAGAGTACCCGGAGAAAACTACCGACCTTTCACAAGTCAGTAACCATCTTCATCACACAATGTTGTATCGAGAACACCTCGCCATAAACGGGGTTTGTACTCACAACTTAGTGGTGATAGGAATTGATTTCACGGGCAGTTGCAAATTCATCTACCACACGATCTCGACCACGAAAGCTCCTCAATTAATTTGGAGTCCTTTAATGAAAAATAAAAAAAAACGGTATTAAATCAAGAGACGACGAAAAATACTTTAATATCAGACAAAAAGATGTTCAGAACAAGAAATGCGTTTGAAATTATTCAAAGAAAATCCACTAGACTAAATTTGGACCCGCTTAGGTTCCTGACATTTTCGAATTTAATTGATGGCATTTTAATTTTAACCACTTAAACAAGTGAAATGCAAATAAAAATCGTAAGATAATCAGAAACAAATCGAACTTTATAATACTTGTATACATCACAGTCCTGTGAGTAGTCAAATATACCGGGAACTTATCACTGATTTATGTTCAATAAAAAACACCAAAGTAGAATGATGTGTCTGACAATACGAATTTGCGAAGTAAGATATATCGATAATTGATGAATGAAGGACATAATATTAGAACAATATACAGACATATTTTTACAAAAGGTCGTCATGTTGTTCATATCTCTGTCATTTAACATATAAAATGTCTTGTGATTCTTTGGAGTTATAGTTGTGACCTTATGAGTATTTAATACCACTTTACATGACATCCCCATTATATCATGGCTGTCAGGTTTATTGTGAGAAAAAAAAGCACTGACCTACTGTAAGTGCCTGATAAACTTTATAACCTTATATATGATATTTCAGTTACATCATGGGCATCGGGTTTTTATGATATTTCAGTTATATCATGGATATTAGGCTTAGCACAGGAAACAACTACTGACCTGTTGTAAGTCACTGATAAACTTTATCACTTTTTATGATATTTCAGTCATATCATGAGTGTCAGGTTTATTACATAGGAAAAAATGACTACTGCCCTGCTGTAGGTCACTGCTGAAAATTAGCACTTAAATAAACCACCCACCACTGTAATTCTAAGACATTTACCTCTAACATGTGTATTTGGTTTTTTTTTCATAACTATATACATCTGTATTTTGTGCATATGAATATATGTATTCGAAATAGAGATATATTTACGTATTTACAAAACATAGATATCTACATTTCACATACATACAAGGTATATCTCTATCTTTATAAGTTCCATCTTTATTAAATAGGTTATAACCTTTGAAAACGGTTTGTCATAGACCTTTTAAGATATTTCTCTCTGAATTTTATTTGGAATAAATTCACTTGAACAGATCATAGAGAAAATGCTGATTTGCTTTAGAAATACAATTTACACATGTTGGTTTTCAGCGAACGGTGGCTCCCACCAAGCAGAATAAATATGGTAAACAAAACAAAAGAGTTGTATATCATGGGGAGACATTTCGTCGCAACCGTTCATAGGAACATTATTCGCCATTTTATAAAAATCAATAAAAATAACAAGGTTACTACTTACTTATTTGTAATAAATTATTGTGTAGTATTCTAAAGTATGTTGACATTTTTAACAAATCGATTCCATTTTTGAATGGCAAAATTACTCTAAAAGCAAACATATGACGTATTTTATTTCCTGTAATGCCATGTCTACTATGACGTTACGCATTTACCATTGACGTTTACACAGTAAAGATTCCTTGGATATTTAGCAAAATAGAAACAATTTATTGTGTTAGATCATATGTATACAGGTAGCATAGTAATAATAAATGCAGCTTGTGTGGAATACAGTAATAGTAACACTACAAATACTCGAACAACAAACATATACATATGACATGGTAGATCACGTATGAACAATAAAAGGGAGATAATTCCCTCTTTTTTTATCGATGAAATCTGAAATAAAATACATCTTCATTATGTGAAAATAAATACCAATATATACCTTACTTTTCTAATAAGCATTCAATAAAATAAGCTGTTCTGTCTTTGGTAAATAATAAAATAATTGCAACTTCTGGACAATTGCTTCATAGAACAATTGGCTTCAGCACATAGTTTAAAAAAATTTCATATTTATATGGGATATCATATGATATAAAAAAAAAATGGCATTACACTATTACACTCAGCAAACATGATGCACTAAGTGCACAAATATATAAACATGTAAACATGTAACCAATCAAACACAAATATTACCCTATATATGGCACAAGGGCATCAGCAGAATTGATCGCTCTAGAATCTTAAATTATTCAGCTGTACTGGTCTACATCAATATAAATCCTGAATAATATAAAAAGGGAATTGCTAAGTCAAAATTACGTATGCACATGTTAAATATATGGGTTTAAGGTGCTTTTAACAATATGTCAGTTACATCGCGGCGATCAGTTTTACTGGTGAGGAAACCGGAGTACCCGGAAAAAACCACCGACCTGAAGCAAGTTACTGACCAACTTTATAACATAATGGTGAACCGAGTAAACCTCACCATGAATAACCATTATTGCATTCCTCTCATTCTAATTTCAAATTAAAGTATAAAACAATTATGCTCAGATTCATACCTCAACCTCAATATGTGCATATCCTACAAGTTCATACTGAAGCTATAATTAGAAATAGTGAAGTATCAACAAAATAAGTAGACAGAAAGATATTTTGAATTAATATTACATTTTAAATTTATTGTCAATTAATCAATATTTAATTATGAGAACATATGTGTTTTACATTATCATAGATATATTTACAGAATTCAATATTTATTTGCAATTGTTTAATATTGTGTTTTATACCATACTGCTATCTGACATTAAAAATTGTTTTTGTAGTATGTGCAATTGTTACATATCATTTTTATGGGATGCTGTCTAATGCATGAACAATTATTATATGCTAATATTATTATCATTGAAATGCTTCATATGATTTGACTGAACAATTTTTTTAAATATGAAGATGTTGTATCTAATTAATATTCAAGTACGTATCATTTTCACTTGATTGTAAATAAAACACATACCTACTTTTTTAAGAAAAATGCTATTGCATGTGTCTGTTGCATTATCTTTTTAATAAACATTAATTAATATCCCTCTAAGGGTCCTTCAATCTGCATACCTGATTATGTGTTGTTTTTGTTCAGTAGACAGAGTTGAAACACTTCCAACAGAAGGTATGTGTATTTATCGTGCTCTAAAATTAATGTGTAATAGTTCTTCTTTTGACAGCTGTAGTTGATTCCTGAGGTTTATTCTAATGTAATACTGGAAATTCCCAATTAAAGTATTTCTGATCTGCATACATACTTTTCCAATTGGTGGGTGGCCATTTTAATGTTGTTGGTACCGTGATCAGCGTATTTATTCCTTCTTTGTCCCATTCTCTCCGTCCTGCAGGAAATAGAGGCATCCCACCCTTCCTCAGGAGTTATATGGCTCTTTTTCTGGGTGTCCTAATCTCTCCCCTTACGCCCGTCTCTTCATTTGGAAAGTCCTGTCCCATGTCATTTCGGAAATCCTCTCTCCAACTTTCCTGACTATCATCCATTATAACTGCCACATATGGAATTCCATTGCCATGACCAGTTTCCAGTTTTCCTGTTCTATCCTCCTTTCTTTCTCCTACATCCTCCTGTCCGTTAAAATCCGCATCATTCCTTCGTTATTCTACTTCTAATAGTTTATCCTTCTCATTAGCTATCTCCTGCTGAATTATTTCCCGTTCATTTCGACTTATTTCCTCCTCCTTGGTTGTCTCCTGTTGTATTGCTTCCCGTTCCTTTCTAAGTCTTTCCTCCTGTTGAATTCTCTCCAGTTCCTTTCTAAGTATTTTCTCCTGCCTAATTCTTTCGAGTTTCTTTCTAAATCTTTCCTCATCCTTTGTCTTCTTCTGTTGCATTCTTTCTCGTTCCTTTCTTAATCTTTCCTCCTCCACTATTGTCGCCTGTTCTATCCTTTCATGTTCTGACCTTAGTCTTTCTTCCTCCTGTTTCCTCATTTCCTCCTCCTATTTCCTCTTTTCCTCTTCTTCCCTGTTGCACCCTCCATTCTGATTTGTCTTGCAAACTTTCATTCTCATTCCCTTTATGTCCTCCTTCGTGCTTTCGCCTCCTTTTCCTTTCTATTTTCTCCTCTGTTTTATCAGTATGTTTGTGTGTTGTTCCCTTTTCATATTCATTCCCCACAACGTCATCCAACAATATGCCTGAGGTGAATGGTGTTCTCAAAGGTGACAGCGTTGTTGTTTGTTCTAGTTCGGTTCTTACCCGGAATAGTTCTTCGGCAGTCTTTATATCTTCTATAAAATCTTGCTTTATGGAAAGTTTCTTTGCAATTATCTGTGATATCGTTGCCTTTAATTCTCCAACTATCTCACTATCAAATGGTTTTAAACCGGTGTATGTCACACTTATCAGTCAGGTCACTCTTCGAATTAAAGCTTCTAGCATTCTTGGTTCTTTCAGTATAGCATCTTTCATGGTAACCTTATAGTCTCTGATGGTTAAGCCTAAGTTCAATTGGAATATAGCGGGACATATTCCTAAGCCGATGGTGATTTTCCTCAACTCTATGTCCTCGTAAATGTTTGGACGTGTCGGAGAATGGATCATTGGCATGGATTCGCTTATGTCGTCTTCAGCTGTTCCTTTTATTAATCCTTTAGAATATTTCCAACCCAGTATCCACTTTTCTTTCGTTTTGGCAGTATAATTTGTTTTGTTGAGAAATTCAAGGACTTCTATTCTTGCCTTCATGGCCTGCACTAAATTTTCATTTGAGGGCGAAATTACGCGTGCATACGATTCTACTTCGATTTAATTAACTCGAGTTACTCATATATATAGTCGTGAAAACGTTTGGCGAAAATGCGCATGCGTACATAAAAGCCAAATCGAACGGAAACTTTCCAGTTGGATTAACTCTCAAAATGGAGTACTTCATTCAAGAATTGATGAATGAGAATGGACTTATATTATATTTTATTAAAAGAAACGTAGATCGGTCAATTATTCTTCTTAACTGTATTAAAAAAATACACGTGCCACGTGTTTTTAACTCTACCGAGACAATTGTACCAGAGTTTTCATTCACTGACTTCCGCATGCACTTCAGGATTTACCGGGCAACATTTGAAATCATTCTGCAGACAATCGCACCACATTTAACCTCCAATAATGTTAGCGGTAAAGAACAAATCCCACCAGAAAAACAATCATTATTGTTTATATAGTACATTTCAAACCAGGAGTCCATGCGAGAAGCAGCCAATTTATTTGGCATTTCGATCTCGACTGTTCATGGGACAGTATTGAAGGTTTGCCATGTATTTAAACAAACATTTGAAAACGTAAGTTAAACAAAACGTGTTTTAATCTTGACACAACATTAGAAATAAGTTAATTTTCTCCCAGACAGGATCGAATCGCTGTTTATATGTTGCTTTACATACACAAGCATATAAAAGACCATGGTCTTTTTATCTGTGTCACAGACAGTTCAATAAATATCCACAATTTGCACACCAATAATATACCATTAAACTTCGGGATAGGAGGTGTACTTTGACTATACTATGTATATGCCGAATGAACATGTTACCAGTTCAAATTAAATGTTTTACCAGCCAACTATTACTCAAATTCCAACATAACATCAACAAACCGACATACTATTCTGAAACGACAGCTAATCCCCCTGTCCATACGAAAGCTTAGAGTACTTCAAGTCTGTCGTGTGGAAAAGTAGGTTGAAATGACTCAATAATCATCTTAACTACCATTACTCTATGACGTATCTACTGACCAAATATCAATGATCAATGACATGTAGAATCCTAGATCAGGACCTTCAATTAATTTATCAGTTGTATTACAATATATAATGCAAGAAGTCGAAATCTGGTAAAACTCTTTTTAATTTTTTCTTACCGCATTTTCTCCGCCATCTTTCCCTTTGATTCTACTCGACTAAACCTGCCCATGGTGTGGATTGAACTCGAGTTGGGTCAAAATGTCAAAATGATGACGTTGCAGAGTAACTCGCACCGTTCGATTGGAACTCTAGTAGCTAGCGTAACCCGAGTTTATCAAATCGAAGTCGACGTGGGTAGTTAGCCATCTAAAAACCATTGTTTTCTGTCAGGAAACTATTAGGCATCGATTCTATCTTACTCCTATGTTTTGCCATTGCGTAGTTTTTCAAATCAACCATTCTCCTAAATGAGGACTCTTCCTCACACCACACACATACAACAGACAACCGTTTGTGTGGGGCTGCTGCTAGGTGGTTTTTTTAGTTGTTTCCTTGTCCGAAAAACCAGTGGACATAGCCAACACTTGATATCCAGTTGTTGTGGTTTCATTCTGAAATCAAATTGAAATTTCTATAACCCTACACCATAAAACATGATCAAAATACAAATATCATGTGTAATGTGCCGTTGTGTGTTATTATATTGCAGTTTTCCCTGCCCCCTTATTGTTTATTAATGACTTATGTTGGCACCCAAATTGTAAAGGTCTAGAATGTCTCTGTTTAACTCCTAAGTTTCCACCCTTAGATTCCCCATGTCTTGATGGATATCCCTAGTTGAGTTTAAATGTATTTTTCCAAGTTGTCCCTATCAACAGTCAACTAACTGTTCATGACAACAGTCTCTTCACCTAAAGTCCACTGCCATCATCCGGCAGAAGGTCCAGCCTCCCGTTGCCGCCTCTAATATGTTCAGGGGGACAATGGCCAATTTGTCTCCCTACATATTCTTCTAGGATGGATCCTATCCTAGGAATTTCCTATGGCTCCTACAGAGCCAAACTGTTACTCCAAACAATAGCAACACTAAAATTACCGAACAACTTAATATTATATATATATACATAATATTCCAGCACTATTCAAGAGATATAGTTATCGACTCAACTATACTATGTACACCTGCGTTAATTAAGCAGTCATTATTCCTTCCTTCTGGAGAACCAAGTTGGTGGATTCCGTTCGCGATAGGGTAGAAGCCTATCAATGTGATACACCTTCCCTGGCTGTTTCCTGTTGTTTTTCCCAAGGTATGTTAAGTCGTCTAATTTCCTTGTTATTACATATGGTCCTTTCCATTTTGAAGTCAATTTATTGCAAATGCCAAACTTTTTTCGATGCATCATATAACCATACAGGTTGCCCAACCTGTAGTGTTCGTTTTACTGCTTTTAAGTCATAATGTCTCTTTTGGTATTCTGAATTCTGCTTTAAAAGTTGTCTAGCTAAAATGTGAGATTTATTCATTCTCTCTTGTAAATTAATGACATATTCCTCTATTTCAGGTGTGTCCCTTTCACAAGTTTCCATTGGACGAGGAATTACAACTTCCATGGGTAAAGTAATATTCCTGTCAAGCATCATCATGTTGGGCGTCTGGCCGTGCTTGCATGGACTGAAGATATATATGCCATCAAGACTTGAAGGAGAATGTCATCCCAATGCTTTTGGTCATTTTCACAATAAAATGTTAGCATGCATAGAAGTGTCCTGTTAAATCTTTCAACATTCCATTGGACTGAGGATGCTGACCTGTTGTTCTTGTCTTGTCAATCTGCAAGAAGTCACAGAGATCCTTGAAAAGTTTACCTTCAGACGATCTACCCTGATCAGAGTGCAATTGAAGAGGAACACATAATATGTGATTGTCAAAGACTCTTGACCTGGAATTGCATATGCCTCGTCCACTTAGTTAAGCAGTCAGCTAAGACTAAGATATAGCGGTTTCCACGCTCTGTGACGGGGAGTGGACCACGAATGTCCACTGCAACACGTTCCATTGGCTCTCCAACTACGTACTGTCCCAATGGAGCTTTATTCCTCTGTTTTGATGGTTTCCGTGCTGCACATTTGTCAAATTTTCTGCAGTATTCCACTATGGACTTTTTCATCGCTGGCCAGTAAAAGGCCTGTTGAATCCGGCTGATCATTTTATTTGGTCCTACGTGCCCAGTCGATGGAATATCATGGAAGTGTTTGAACACGACTTGTTAGTGTGTCCTGGGGACAATAAGTTGTAATTGACAATTGTCATTATCATAATAACATTTTCTGTATAACATTCCGTTGTTTATTTGTTGTTTATCCCATTGTCTCCATATTGTTTTCAGTGTTGACGTTCCATTAGATACCTGCTCCAATTTAGGTTTATCCTTTATGTTTTCCAAAGAAGTAAGTATAATACATAAGTCAGGATCCTCTAGTGGAAGCTGTCTGATTGTGCTCGGATCCCATCTGTTTAAGATGTAACCACTGTGAATAATCGGTTGAGTTTGGCTTCTTGTACATACTCTTTCCATTTCGCGTCTATTTTCCTCTATTTCATTGTTAGCTTCATCATTCAACTCTTGCTCTTCGCTATCATTATCACCGTCGCTTTGTTCGTTTCCTAATTCCTGCCTCTCACATGACTTAAATGGCATTCTTGATAGAGCGTCGGCATTGGCGTGTTTCCGGCCGGCCCTATGTGTTCCTGTCAAGTTATATGTTCCTAGTTCTTGTAGCCATCTCGCTGTCTGACCTGTCTGACCTGTTGGTTTCTTTTTGGTTTTTCGTCCAAGAAACAATTCCATTGTTTGTACGGAGTAGGACTTCCTGTCCGTATAAGTAATGATGGAACGTTCTAAGTGCTGTCATTACGAGTTACACATTACGATTGTTCATGAATATTCATTGATTTACTCATGTAAGCTATTACTCGCTCATGACTGTCTTGAACTTGCGACAGAAGAGCCCCGACTATTTTATCACTGGCGTCAGTATCGAGTATGAATGGTATGTCCGGTAATGGGTAAGCAAGTATTGGTGCACTTATCAAGACAGTGTTTAGTTTATCAAACGCGTTTTGTCATTCATCTGTCCATCTAAATTGGCTGTTCTTTTCATAAATTTTGTGTAGTGGCCTAGCAATGCCAGCAAGTCCCTTCACAAAGAGCCTGTGTTAAGAACATAGACCTAAAAGCTGTGAACATGTTTTGCAGATTTCGGAGCTGGTCATTCCTTCACTGCATTTCTCTGGTTATTTTGATATCCCGTCCTCTGATATAATATGCCCTAAAAATCTTACATGTTTTTGGAAGAAATAGCATTTTGTTGGTGTTAATTTTAAATTGGCCTCTTTGAGGCGGATAAATATTCGTTCTAGTCTACATAGCCACTCTTCAAAAGTTGATCAGACAGATATTATGTCTTCCATGTATAGGAGTAGTTTTTCCATTGGAGACCTCGAAGAACATCCTCCATCAGTCGTTCGAAGCTCGGAGGTGAATTCACAAGACCGAATGCATGACAGTGAATTGGTACAAGCCAAAGCGTGTCAAGAATGCTGTCTTTGCTTTGTCCTCTGGTGCCATACCTATTTGCCAAAATCCTGCATTTAAATCCATTGAACCAAACCATTTTGCCCCCGCTAGTGCGGCCATACATTCATCTACTCTAGGTAAAGGATAAGCGTAATATTTAGTGACATCATTTGGCATCCTGTAGTCAACACAGAACCTAGGTCGATCATCTTTCTTTATCACCAGGACAATATTTGATGCCGACGAACTCTTAGATGGTTCAATGATTCCCTGGTTGAGCATCCTTTTTACTTCTCCTTTTTCTATCTCTTGTTTTCCTATTGGCATACGTCTAGATCTTTGTCTTATTGGAATTGCGTTCCCCGTATTGATCCTGTGAGTGACCCTTTCTGTCCTTCCTATGCCATCATCTGTCCTTGAAAATATATCTTGATATCTTGTGAACAGCGAAGCCAGTGCATCACTTTGTTCCTTGTCAAGATGTTTTGAGCTCCTAGTCCACAGGTCGCTAAGATGTTCTGGTAAAACAGTTGTGCATTTCACAGAGTTGTCCATTTTGATATTCCTAATTGTTCCCGATTGTGTCCCTACATCTAGGTAGGATTCACAAAATCAGTTTGCCTCATTCTGGTAGAGTGTTACTTCATTGTTACTGTAGTTAACGACATTTACTCTTTTTGATCATTCACGTGTGTTTATGATGCCAGGCATTGTTAATGCTGGTTTGGGTGTTTTTAGTTTTCCCTCCACATAACAATAAGTATTCTGCGCCTGGTATTTCGACTGCTAGCATCAAACTGGTCATTGGAGGTGTTCTTAACCTCAATTCTGCATATCATGTTCGGTTTACCTCCACTCCAACATTGTATTTCATTGTTATTGTGTGTATGGAGCACCATACGTTTATAGTTTACTTTACTAACTTGTTTAAGTAAGAAATCCTGTCTAAGTATGCCATCTTGACTAATGTTGCAAACGAGAAAAGTTTGACTGAAAATATCTTGATCTAACTTAATATCCAGCGTAATGGGACCAATAGATGAAACATTGTCGCCATTGACGTCACTTATTTCTGACTTGTTTGGTACCAATAATCACCACAGATTTGATGGCAACCTCTCAAAAATGTCAGTCGTTATGACTGATGCCGTTGAGCAGCTATCAACTAAGAAATTTACAGAAAAATTATAAATTAACCCATTTGTATAAAATCCGTTATCCCAAACATCGTCCGTTTCCCAAATATGTCCTGTGCGAATAGGTGTCTCATCTTCGACATCAGGCCAATTATCCTGCGCTGAATAACGGCCTACTGAATCAGCGTATTGTCGTTTCCCTGGTAGTTATTGACAGCACTGTTGCTGCGTCTATTACCATTTTGATAGTTTCCGGTCCTGCTTTGTTTCTGTTTGTTTGGACAGTTTCTCATAAAATGGTCTGTGGAGTTACAAATGTAACATCCCCCCGAGTTATTGTTCCTTTAATTGTTCTGATTTCTTTTCTCAATTTTCAATTGTTCTATTCTATCCCTAAGATCCTGTAAATTATCCTGATAGTTCTTACTAGGTCTCTCAACGTCCCTTGATCCAACTGACCTAATGGTAGATTTCTTTCTGTCCCCCTCCCCAACTATTGACTCATATCTTTCAATGACATCAACAGCATCTGCAATAGTTTGACATTCTTTATCAATGCATCGAAATTTCATTTCTAAAGATATTATTTTGAGCAATTGGTTCAAAGCTAATGACTACTGTGCTTCTATGTCCAGATTACAGTAAGCCTTCTGCGCTAACTGACTTATCCCATCTGCTAACTCTGAAATGCTTTCTCCTGGCATGCGCTTGCGCATTTCTAATTTTGAAAGCCAACGATTCTTGTGTTTTGAACTCCCAAACCTCTGGTCTAGTTTATGTGTTAATGATTTATATGTACGTCTATCTACAGGTGACAAGCTCATGTAAAATGTGCTGGCTTGTCCTCTCAAACTAGCTGCAAGAAACAGCAGTTGTGTGCGATTGTCCCATTGTCCCAATTCAGCAAAGTCCTCAAAATGGGACAGATATTCCTCTTAGCAGTCCTTCCTAATATAAAATTTAGGTTTTAAACTTATTTGGGATTTGTCCAAGGGTGGGTAATATGTATTGTCTCTGTCATTTCTATTGTATGCATGTCTGGGATGTCTATCCCGTCTTATTTGCCCATGACTGACATCATCACCATGCCCCTCCTCAACTGTTTCCCTGTCTGAGCCGTCATGATCGTCAAGATGTCCCTGGTCCCCTTGTCCTATTTCATCCAAATCAATTTCCCTGCGAAGTTCAATTTCTGGGACTGGGGTGGGTATACCAGCATCAGCCATACTAATAGATAAAACTTTTATTCTAAATTTATTATTCCTAAATTTTGTAGAGTAAATCCACCACGTCGGGCATATATTACTATTACATTGACAGGTATGTTAATCCGTGGTTCGTATCCTGGATACTAATTATAATCTTAGTATCCCACATCTGACACCATTTTGTAAGCCACCTATGATCACCCTGTCCTATACTCGGTAGTTTACATACGCTTTACTTTGAACCAATCTTTCTGTTTTTATTGTGAGTTTGGTTTGATTGTTTTGTTCGTTATTTCTATTCAATATTAGTCTGTCCTTATAAATTTTCTCAGTTACTGCATGCCATATTTGATTCCTCTTCTTTTTGGTTATTTTATGTGGTTTGATTGTATTTTTTGTTGTTGTTCTGCTCCTGATATTTGGCACCACTGGCTTTCCTTAGTTTTTTTAAACGAGTGAGAGTTCCTTCTGTAACTGACGAATTTTATCAGTGTAGTTGCTATGTTTGGTTTTATTATGATTCCATGGTTAAAATAATGAAATTTGCCATTATAACATATTTATTATGTAGTTCTTTCATACAATATACATATATGTAATTCTAAGTTTCTTTCAACAGCAATAACGAGCATTACAAAGTAATCATAATAAATAACTAATTTTGTGGTGTCCGACGTGGTAGGAGATAGCTTACTGTGCAAAACCGACTAAATTTTCCATGCTACCTATATATTCAAACCTCACCTAATAAGTTTTATATATGTTTTACTTTGTCCAGTTTGACTATTGCCACCAACAGAACGTTGGGCTATCTGCCATTACTGGTTGAGCTCGCGTATATATAGGAAATATAAAGTGTCACGTGACATTTACACCCAATGAATATTTGTCCTTTTTAGATTACCGGAACTATAATGAATAATAAACTGGAAAACATACAAATAAGATGACATTGACTTGTCCTTTTACTTAAATAGTAAAAATAGAGCTATACAGGATATAATATGTAAAATTCATGTTTAAATATACGAACGGACACCACTACTATGCGCATTGATTTAGCAGATGACATGCGCAATTATAGAATATAAACACTCAACAATATAATTCAACATCCCATTAAAAATATTTACAATATAGTTGTGTCCGGCAGGTTAAAACTTAAATGGTTAATTTCTATGATACTAAATTTAAACTTGGCGCCTAACATAGCTTTTTGGAATAGTCAATAAAAGGGGATACAAATGTTTGTTTCCCTCCACTTAAACGACGCCGACAAGATGTCCGAGATTGTAAGCAACATGTGTTTTGTGATTCTTTACTCAATGACACTTCAACAATCAATGAAAAGTAAAAGCTGGATTATAAAACATTATTCTTCACAGAAGTAGAATTATATAAATATGTTGAAGTAAGTGAATTATGAAAAATCAAACATATTCCCTGCCGTGACACCGGATTGAAAAAAAAAACGTAAGCATTGAGAAACACATGTAAATATTCGAAGTTTCATCCTTCTAACACTGATAACAAGTGTTGTATAGCTGAATTCATTCATTGAAATATCAGAGTGTCATAAATTGAAGACACTAATGCTATATATTAATTATATTTGACAATGATTGAATACTTCCCCACTTTTTTTTTTATCAAACTGTTAGCATTTTTTACTAGTATTAAAAATCAAATGGATATATTCACAAAACCCTTCTAAATTAATATACCGCTTTAAAATATGCTCAAAAATATATATAAATATGATATATCGAAACTCAAGAAATAATAAGTTTTCACAATAAAAAGTAAATTATGTCTTTTATCTTAATTCATTGACCTATACCTTACAATATTTTCAAATTATATCTATTATTTATATCAACCTCATATAGGGTTCATGAAAATATATCAGTGAGAAATATAGTCTATAGACGTTCGGAAGGTAACAATTGTTCCTTTGAAACACCACCTCAGTTGAAAAAGAAGCAAATTGTTCTTTGACACACTTCCTATAAGTGATCTATTTATAGAGATTACGATATCATAAATTATCATTAATGACGTCATTTTTCCAAAAGATGATCTTCGTCAACGGTACGCTTCTGCTGATCAAGACTTAATAACAAATATCTAGGAATTCAATTAATTAAGGGAACAACTATTTAAGAGGGTGATTATCTTTTCTGTAAATCTTGCCGCCATAATTTATGGAAACATTGTTATTTCACAGAAATGAAAAGTTTGCACGCAATGGATAAGATGACCATATAGTTTCTAACTAGCAATTTTCGTGTTAACTAGCAATATCAAATTTCAGATCCAACTAAATCTAATGTTGGTTTCGCGTGGGAAACAAATGCACGACCGAGGGGAAGACTAGTTATTCCTCCTAATAGTTCAATGGTTGGTACATCGTCCTGAATTCAAAATGCTTCGTATCTTATTATATTTTGGTCCCTGCTTCCTCAGGCTTAACTTCAAATTAAAAGACGAAAACAATAAATGTTCATGCCCTCTCTATTTATAATCAAGCCAAATCCCGACTGCGTAAGATGACGACACAATGTCCTAAGCAGTTTCTAACTCTTTTATAAAAACTTTGTTGTTTCTTCAGTGCAAAGTAAACATATATGATTTTGTTCTGTTAACGAACAAAATAAAAATAAACATTATAGATTTTCTGATCATATTAAACAATAATCAAACGTCTAACGAAAAAGAAACAGCAAAAAGGAGCACACTATATATAGCAACAAATGTTTCTTCAATGCAAAATACAAAGACAAGGCTTGGAGTATAAAAATTGAGTATAATTTTATAATAACTATTTTATTTACATATCAAACAATAGTTCATCCAAAAGTCTAATCTCCGATGATATATATTACAATATACACTTGAGAGCCCTTCCATTAGTGAGATAACGATAAGAGGCAAAAAATACACTTAAGCAATAAAGTAGTGTCCAATTTTAATGAACTAGATATATAATAAAATATAATTAAAATAGGGGGATGTTTGTTAGATTTAAATGTTAGTGTAACTTAAGATCAAACAAACATATAATATTAATTATAATTTATACACTATACAAGTATATGCATAGGGAGAAGTTAGTACACTACGTCTTTAAAGTCAGTAATTTAAGTAGAAATAATCTAGAATAAATGTGTTGTTCCAAATTTTAAATGAATCAATTAATATGTGATTGTTGGTTTTTTTTTTTTCATTTTAAAATCACCATTGATGTATTATCGGTTACTAATAAAAATGTAAAGTATCGGATATTTTCTTCATTAAAAAAAAATAAATGGAATACATACACTTCCAGTTATATACTACTATGAGGAGTTTGAAGATACCAAAGGGGCAACCAGAATTCGTATATTGAAGAAGAACAGACACCATGATGGCCTAAAGAAAAGTACAAAAGGACAAACAACGATCTACAAAACATACATATAAAACTAAAGTTCGGGTAACACGAACCCACTAAAAACCGGGGGTGAACTCAGGTGCTCCGGAAGGGTAACAGTTCCTGTTCCACTAGTGACACCCGTCGTGTTAATCTAGTTACAAACCCGGTAATAAGTCGTGAATGAGGAAAGGACCGGTAAGTGCTTACGAAAAGTTGAACACATCCGTGGTCATTTGTGATGCAGATATTCAATAGCGGTCAACCAAGTCATGGTGGTGACCGTAACATTTTCGAAGTGATGACTTTAACTTTACCAAAGGGAACCCTTGGTTCAATAGCTTCCTTGTTAGCAGCAACCCTCTATCAATGAAATCCTGATAGGAACCACAAGCTCTGGAATATCGTATCATCTGAGAAATATATACTCCATATGCAGGTGCTGCGGGAATGTTGCTACACATAAATGGAAAGGTCACGATGGGACAATTAAAATAATCTCTTTTGTCGTAAAGTTTAGTTCGTACCCGACCCTCACTGTCGTTTCGAGGTGTAGGTCAAGGTATGGAGCAGACATATCTGTATCTGTGATATCCGTTATCTCAAGCTCAATGGGATCGATGCGATCAACAAAATCACCAAACCTAGAATTATTTAGTGAAAGGACACCATCTATATAGCAGAACGTCAAATTAAAGGGTCGGGCTAGCTTCTTTTGGTTTTTCCTGAGAAGCCCTTGTATGAAGTCTACCTCATACGAATAAAGGAACAAGTCGGCGAGAAGAGGAGCAAAGTTTGTATCCACAGGTATTCCGACGGTCTGTTCAAAAATACGTCCACCAAGCATAACACATTTGTTGTCAATTACAAACTCGGGCATGTTGAAGATATCAGTTTCAGAAAATAATTGCTCGCAAAACAATTTTTCTATTTTGAGCGTACCTGATGAAGACTAGGCAAGGAACGCGTCGTGCGCACTGAATTTGATATCGACGTTTTTATTACTTATACTAAAAATTCTGCAATAAAAGTTATATAGTTCACATCTTGCATTTTGTTTTGTTTTTTTAAGCATCCTCATAGAAGCAAATTAAATGGTCTGTATCAATATAACAATATCATATACATATCAGTAAAGGTAATATAATCTAGATAAGGTTATTCAATTAATTCCATGTATGTCAAATTATATTTAAGCATATAGAGCAATATCATGTACATATCAGTAAGGGCTGCATAACATGCATGAAGTGATTGGGATCATGATATTCATGAACATGTATACACATGTACAACACCTGAATTGTTATTAGCCATATACAGTTTGTCACAACTTTTGTTGAAACAGATGGACAAAGGTCTTTTGACTCCATCATCTTCCTTCAATACCACACAATCCACTGTACCATTTGAATGTAGTCGTTGTATGGTATTTGTATCGTATCCAGCAACATAAACGTTTCCATTTCGGTCGATTGCTATTTTCCTGTGATTCTCTTCATTTGGTATTTCATACGAAAATACTTCAGTTCCATCCCAATTTACACAGTTGATTGAACTCGCGTTAGAATAATATATCTGGTTATTGTGACCTATACTGAGGTTGTGTATAATAGATTCTGTTGATAATGTTATTGTCCTTAGATATGTTCCCGCTATATCTAAATAATGAATCATCCCATTGTCACCAACAATGATGTTATCACTGGTAGATGCTATGCCACATATATTAGTAGAATTCGGTATAGTTATTAGTTTATCGTCTTGCGAAAATGTTTGTAGGTTGATGAACTGTATCTTAATATTTCCCATTGCGAACGTCACGACGGCTATGTGTGTCCTGGGTATTATAGTTATATCCCATGGTGGAAAACGCACGTTAATCATCTTCATGTATTCTCCGCTGGGGTAGTATACAGCCACTAATCTATTAGCTGTATCAGAGTAATCACATAGAAGTAAATGATTGTCCTCAGTAACACCCATACCTGTAATTTGTCTTCCAGTATTCTCTATACGATTCTGCAATTTAAAGGTTGACAGTGTAGTGGTCTTATCTTGTACAAACTGGGCTTGTTGTTCTCGTAGTGTCTTGTGAGTTATAGTGTGGTCAGTTATCTTTTTAACTGTCACGTCTCCAAATGTTTTCATGGACCGCAATAAATCATTTGATTCATCAAAGGAGAGGGTAACTCGTTTCAAATGTGATGTCGTTGTTTGTAAGTCATTGTCTGCTTGATGTAAGTATTTATCTATTTTTCGGCATATAAGGAAGGATTGTTTTTCTGATCCATGTTCAACGATAAACAACATTTCCCTGAGGTATGATTCAACTTTTTCTGTGACCTCTAACACTTTAGAAATTTCATCTTGTTGAAGCTTTGTGTGTTCTTGAACTAGTGTATCTAACTTATTGGTCAGCTCCTTTTCCATCTGTTTAATTCTTTGGATGAGCTTTTCTTTAATTTCCTTCATGTTTTCTTTTATTCTTTGTTGATCATCTTTTATACCATCCACATTATCTTCTCTATATTTCAGGATACTCCTGTACGTTTGGCTAATACTAGTCAACTGTTCTTGGCAATCAGAAAACAGTTGAGATTGCTTGGCACCCTTTGACGCCGAATCCAGAGACATGGTATTGACACATGATTTGTGTGCTTTAGCAAGACAATCTCGACAGCATAATGCATCATGATCAACACAGAAATACTCTCTTTGATAATCATTGTGTTGTTCACAAACGAGGTTAGGCTTTTTCAACAGTGCTGAATATGATGTTCTTAGTTTTAAATCAATTACATGGTGATTCTTCGCCACCTTCATAGCCTTATGGTGTACTGCACATTCAGAGCATAATTCTTCCTCGCATTCCATACACCAGCTCACAGATGTGTTACTTATATTACGACTCTGACAGGGGTCACAAATCGTAGCAGTTGCCATGGTATATTCTATAATTATAAAATAAAAGATTACTTGGCCACAATTTTTTTTTATTTTCTTTAACACAAATTTAGAAAATCCAAGACTAAAGACGAAGTGCGTTTGTAAATGGATGCATTACATTGTAAAAAAAATAAGATCTGCAGAGATAATAATTAGATATATAGTGTAAAACAACAAGTGTAAACACAAATCTATGTCTCGCTCTCCCACTGTGAATTCTCTATGTGAAACTTAGACAAAAATAATTTAAATCAAAGTACGCTGTATTTAATTAAGGAGAGGTGACATCTGAATTAATATGCACTTGTTCCTTTCATCAGCAATGTGTGGACTACACAAACATGGTGATCCCAGTTGCATAGCAATGATAAAAGTGACCTAATTATGACAATTTTGACGACATAAATAAAAATGACAACGAGGCCAATGTCAGGTGACCTTTGCCCTCCATGATAAAAAATATGATGACCCTAGGTTGTATAGCAGTAGAGAAACTGACCTAAATATGAAAATATAGCGTAAGTTGAACACAGTTAGTGATGTGAGGCCTCTGTCTGATAACACACATATGAATAACATGTACATAACATTATCAATTTGTGTACCATATATGGTGAACCTAGATTGAATGGTAATGGAAATCAAACTGGCCTTATTACGAAATTTGTACATAAAGGACTAGGGGTTATAAGGGCCAAAATCGGCACCGCCTTGGATGTTAATACTTTTTTCTCCAAAATATATGCTCAATATGTGCTTTTCAGAAATAAATACAAATAGTTAATATGTGCACCTATTTTCTCACAGCGGCCCAACAAAGTTAGGTAATGAAAAGCAACGAACGTCATTTTTTTTTCAGAATACAATTACAGAACTTACGACGTATCATTGTATTCTAATGCATATCTTAGAAACACACACACAAAGAGAATAAAGCTCAATAAACAAAGCATGCAACTGACTAAGATGCAATGTGGTATTGATTTCAAGAGAGAAAAAAACATGTTCCAAAGCTGTATTATGAAATTAAAGTGAACGAATAGTAATATCGCAACGTCATCCATTTTCGACGGTCGTCTGTTTTCGACGGTTTATTTCACGTGATAAAATCTCTCATTATTTGTATCGCTTCATTTGTTAGAGGTTATAGTATGATGCTGAAATTGCTTTAAATGATCGTAAGAAATCTGATTTAAAAATGTCATCTTTAAGTGTAAGAACTACCTACCGCATCTATTATTTCACGTTGAAAGTGTCTTTTTTCGTAATTCATTTTTTCCTCACGTTAAAAAGCTTTAATTACATAAAAAGTAACCTAGTGCATACCTATGTTGATTTCATCATCTGCTATGATCTTGATAATGTAAATATTGAGGTTATATTAATTCCGTAACTTATTAACATCGACCGTCGAAAACTGGTGACGTAGAACATATTATGTCTAAATTGGTATGTGTTGTTTTTCATGCCATCGTTTTCACAGTATGGGTACCAGTGCGACGCGATTGACGTGTTTACGTAAAGTTTTTGGGCTCGTTACCGTTTTCGATCATCGACTGTCAAAACCGGAAGGTGTCAATGTAAGTTTTTATGTTTATATGTGGTAGTAAACATTGCTAATGAAGACAAAAAATTACAGACACCCACTGATATAATACCTTGTGTAAAATGTGTTCGTACTACGTATTCCTAGCCCACAGTGTAACATTAAAAAGCCCACAGTCATTGGAAATGATAAGATTATATTTATAGAAAAAATGTAAATTAGAACGAGACATGACTTTGTGTGGTGATAATTGGTTGTACGAAGAAGCTTATTTAAACAAATCTGGGTCGTCCTTGCTGAATTCAGCGAGAAAACAATGAGGTCAATGTTTACGCAACATCAAAATCAAGTTTAAGTGTAAACTAGAGGCTCCCAGGAGCCTGTAATCGTTCACCTGGTTTTCAATTTGACATCAAAAGTTGATAGAAAATGGGGATGTTACACATAATTTTGAAAGGGGGCCACCCAAAGATCATCTTAACTCAAATTCCTGAGCAAGAGATTTTGATGTGATTTTTATCTCATAATATTCCTAAACGGAATAAACTGGCTGGAAAACTCTCACAGAAAAACCCAGAATATATGTTAAACTACTCATTGCCATGTAGCTGCAGTTACAATTTGAGTTCATTTTGATTTGTAATAAAGAAGGAATTAACTGCTAAAGACATTTCTATTTTTGGTAGCAGCAGCCATTTTGAATGGAGGGCGGCGCTGTCGGACACACTATTGAAAAAGGACCCTCAAGGACCATACCAGCCAAATTTGCTTTAATTTGGTTCAGCGGTTTTGCCCAATTTGCATAATCGGTATAAATCGGTTGAAAGAAAAATTTCACAGAAAAACCTGGAATATATGTTTAACTACTCGCTGCCATGTAAGCTGCAGTTAAAATTTGAGCCCATTTTGACTTATATTAAAGCAGCAATGGACAACTGAAGACATTTCTATTTTTAGTAACAGCAGCCATCTTGAATGGAGGGCGGGGCTGTCGGACACAATTTGTAAGAGACCCACCCAGGGACCATCCCTGCCAGGTTTGGTTTAATTCGGTTCAGCGGTTTCTGAGGAGAAGATTTAATGTGATCTTTTATCAAAATATGCCTAATTTGCATAATCGGTATAAATCGGCTGAAAGAAGAATTTCACAGAAACAATCCGGAATTTATGTTAAACTACTTGCTATATAGCTGCAGTTAAAATTTGAGCTCGTTGTGACTTGTACTTAAGCAGCAATGGACAATAAAAGAAATTTCTATTTTTAGTAACAGTAGCCATCTTGAACGGAGAGCAGTTGGAACAAAAGTAACAACAATTGATCAGAGCCTTGTCAGCAACATTTCTGCCAAGTATGGTTCCAATCCATCTAGTGGTTCTTGAGAAGAAGTTTGTTTTACATATTTCCTAATATAAAAGGATGTTTTAAATTTTCTTGGCGTATAAAGGTATTATATCAGCGGGTGTCTGTAATTTTTTGTCTTCATTAGCAATGTTTACTACCACATATCAACATAAAAACTTACATTGAACCCTTCCGGTTTTGACAGTCGATGATCGGAAACGGTAATGTGCCCACAAACTTTACGTAAATACGTCATTTGCGTCGCACAGGTACCCATACTGTGGTTTTGAAACGGAAAGAAAATACTGATATTTTCAAACGATCCATTTTCTTGTAATGTTTGATATTAAAATAATAATCAGCAATATCACATGTACGGGCGAGTAAAACAGAACTATCTTAAAGATCTAATAGATAGATTTAGTTAAACAATAATTGTAATTTTCAATATTTTTCAAACTTTTTTTTAACTTTTTAACCGTACTTTTAATTCTTAACGACAAACAATGATATACTGCAGTATATGTTTACATACAGCCAGTACAAATCTATATAAACTAGAAAATTGAATACCCCCGTCTCAACCTTATCCACCTCAACCCCCATCCCAATTTACTACCTTAACTTTTGGTTTGGTTCTGAGGAATGTGTAGGGATATAATGCAAAGAAAACGTCTTGAAGAGCCAAAATGGATTTTCAATATAACTTAATTTGAAGGAATTGTATATTATTCATCGGGTATGATGTAAAAAGCTTATATACACACTTTAAAAGGTGTTTGTGTCTTAGTTTGTGTCTGTAAGACACATACAATGCCCCGCGGTTATAATTAAAAAAGGGTAAACCAATGTTTTGCTTATTCAGCATCAAGCAGAAATGACTGAAATAAATGAATCTGTACATAACAATGTGATGTTCGATTGATTGAATGATTGAATGGGGTTTAACGCCATTTTCAGCAGTATTTCATCCATATAGTGGCGGTCAGTTTTAGTGGCGGAAGAAGCCGGAATGCCCGGAGGGAATCGCAAGTATAAGGAGCGTTGTTTACACGATAACAGATTTCAGTGGCTAAGTTCATATATGCATAATTTTGTAAACAATTGTTGCAAATCAAAATCCATATAATATGCACACTTTCAGTGTTGGTACTAACTGTCTACAAAATATAAAAGGTCTAGCTCAAAAACTGCATGAGGATTTAGCCGGACAAACAATTTATCCTATATGGATTTAGCAAAATATATCTAAGGTCATGCATCCATAATTTTGTAAATTAAAGATTTTGAAAGTCAAAATCCATAAAATATGCACACATTCAGTGTAAGTACTAACCGTCTACAAAATATAAAAGGTCTAGCTCAAAAATTGTAGGAGGAGTTAGCCGGACAAACTATGCATACTAAGTGTGACGAACAGAAGGACGGACAGGGGTAAAACAATATGCCCCCCGACCAATAGTCGCGGGGGCATAAATGACTAAGTCCAATTACCTGTCATTTTGAGAATATTTGATGAAAATCAAAATCCTGTGGACATGCACACCTCCATTATGTGTATAGACATCCTACAAAATATTAAAGCTGTAGCTCCAAAACTGTAGGAGGAGTTAGCCTGAAAAACCATGTTTCCTTTAAACGGGTGCACTCGACTCGCAGCCGCAAGTGATAATGTTTACCAGTTGCTTGCCCATGGTCGGTGGTTCTCTCCGGGAACTCCGGCTTCCTCCACCACTAAAACTGGTCGCCATGATATAGCTGAAATATTGATGAAAGTGGCGTTAAGCACCAAAAATCTATCAATCAAACCTTTATGCAGCTAGTACGAAAAAAAAATGACTAAGTGCAACTACCTGTCATTTTGAGAATATTTGATGAAAATCAAAAATCAATCAATCCTTTATGCAGCTAGTACGAAAAAAAATGACTAAGTGCAACTACCTGTCATTTTGAGAATATTTGATGAAAATCAAAATCGTGTGGACATGCACACCTCCATGATGTGAATAAACATCCTACAAAATATTAAAGCTGTAGCTCCAAAACTGTAGGAGGAGTTATTCGGATAAATTATATATACTAAGTGTGACGAACGGACGGACGGACGGACGGACGGACGGACGGGCAGGGGTAAAGCAATATCCTCCCGACCATTAGTCGCGGGAGCATAAAAATATTGTCAATGTGCGGGTTGAGACAAGTGCAATATCGTTTTTTTTATAATATGGAAATATTTTGGGAAATGCTGTTAAGCAATATGTTTAACGCGTAACGATTGTAGCTACGAAACTGTTAGATTTTTTTTTATATACTGATAACAAGCCTTGGTGTGGTTATTGGTTTTATTGTTTGGTTTATTGTGCTCAAGCCACATTCAACAGTATTTCAGTTTTATAATATAGTATTAAATATTTCATATACATTGTAGATTTCTTTGTAAAATAAAAATGCAATATTTTCCGATATTTTTACTAGTCTCCCTTCATAAATACACCTAAAAAGTAGAACAATTCCTAATGAGTTCAAAATATTGAATCTTGACCAATATTGCATTCCATTCTTTCTCCTTTAAGTTTAGTACGCACTAGAGCTCGGTTCCGAGTAAAACTATATTTGCATGCAAGCGGACGAGAGATACAAATGTATAAACAATGTGACGGAATTATGTTGAATACATGTTGCAATGAAATATGGCTAAATGTAAATGTCACAGACTGAAATAGTTGGTACTACATTATAAAAGGGTTATTGCACTAATAATAAGGAATATTGTTCCTTGCAGTATATCAGTTTGCACTCGCAAGCTCGTACAATATGACATACTGCTCGGTACAATATTCCTCAATATTAGTGCAATAACCCCTTTAATATCATTGCGGTCAGTTTTATTGGTGGAGGAAACCGGAGTACGGAGAAAACCATTGACCTGCCGTAAGTCACTGACAACATTTATTGCATAATTTTGTATCGAGTAGACCTCGCCATGAACGGATTCGAACTCACAACGTTAGTAGTGATAGACGCTGATTAACCATGTAGTTGTAAACTACCAAATGATCACGAACACGACGATCCCTCTACTCTGATATATTACAGTTTGAGGTTGAACAGTTCTAGTCTCTATTTGATTGATACATTTAGAAATATAAAATGATGAACATATTTTCCCAAGGAAAAAAATCGTTTCGGTTTATTTTACATCGTACCTTCTGATTTAAACATATGTTATTGTCAAATATATACAATAGGACTGAACACAAGTTTTACAACTTATATGAAGTTCTCTCCAGTAACATACAAACATAGGTCTGACAGAGCGCATGACGGATAATAAGTGTATAATCATTTATGGTATAGCAAAATTAAACAATAACAGATAAGTAAAATTGGAGGGGGGGGGGAGGAGAGAGTTATGTTACTTCAGTGTTCCTACTGTTCTTAATGAATGTCTGTACTGCTTTAGATAACAATATATTTTGGGCTTGGGTTTTATTAGAATCTCCAAATAGTAAAATTCTAATATTTCTCTGAAAATTATGGTGGTGCAAAAAATGAAAGAGAACTGTCCTCTGTTCGATATACAAGCGACAGTTCAAGAGAAAGTGGAAGGAGTACTCCCTGGTAAATCCACAAACACATCTCGAATCTGTTATTATATTGGATCGAAATATATCATACTTGAGCGAGCTACAACTACGACGTAATCTTGCATATAAAATATAACCCCGACTAAGAAATGAGCCGGAATTTTAGTCAGTACAACTTTACGTTTAAGGTTAATTTTAAATGAGTCCGATGTTCTGGTATTTCTGGTGTCATTGTCTAGACTGTTCCAAAGATTTATGACAGACGGGATGAACGAAGATTGGTATAATGATAAGCAACATCTTGGGACAGTGTAGTCATTTCTGTTTCGAACAGGGTAGTTGGTAACATCACGAACCAGAGGGGGTAATAAGTCACACAGATAAGATGGGGCGTGTCCATTGTACATATTATATATTAAACATAACTTTTTGCTTCTCGTCTACTTGATAATTTTTCCCATCCCGTTTCTTGATATAAAGAATCCCTACTGTAATACGCAGTTAACCCAGTAACAATACGTGCTGCTTCTAATTGTAATTTTTCTAGCCTGTCGTTGTCCGTCTGTGAACAATTGTCCCACACTTCGCAAGAATATTCTAATAAAGGTCTAATAAAAGTTAAGTAGATTTTTTCAAGAATTTCCCGTTTTAGAATAAATTTCAATTTTCTTAGAACACATAATTGCTTGGATGCCTTAGATAGTATGTAGTCAATATGTCGTGTCCATTTACCGTCAGAACTGAACACGATACCCAGGTGTTTATGGAAGTCAACAGATAGTATGTCGGTTTGTCCAAACTTGAAGCTAAGATTTCCTTGTCGTCTATTATCAAATAGCATGATGTCAGTTTTATCTGGATTGAACGTTATTAGCCAGTCTTCACTCCACTTTTTGTATGTTTGAGAGGTCAGAATTGACCATGTCCTGCAAGTTTTTTAGATCGTTTCTAGTATGTCCAAGAGATGTATCGTCTGCAAAAAGTATACATATACCGTCTGTGTGGTCAGTTATGTCGTTAATATAAATTAGAAATAGTATGGGGCTAACACTCATCCCTGAGGGACACCAGCGTATAAACAACCAACCTCTGATTCTGTGTTATTTAGTACAACTTTCTGTTTTCTGTCAGTAGGATAAGATTTAAACCATTCCAAGATGTCGCCTCTCACGCCATATTTCTCTAGCTTGTAAATTAAGCCTCTAATCCAGACACGATCAAATGCCTTACTTACATCGCAAAACGTCAATGTCAAAGGAGTCTGATTTTCAAATGCAGTCATAATACAATGGTATATTTCAACTAGTTGATGTGTAGTGGAATATCCAGGGAGAAAGCCAGATTGAAGTTTATGTATATACTTATTGCGACTAATATGGCTAAAAACATATTTAAAGACAGTTCTCTCAAAAATTTTACTAACACAACTAAGAAGCGATATTGGTCTATAGTTCGAAGCGATCGATTTGTCAGATTTCTTCTATTAGCGGGATGATAAACTAACGCCATGTCTAAGCTGAATACAATTATTGGCTAATTATTTAAAGGCATATAGGCTGTTAAAATTTATTTGTTTTTGCTTACATTAAAAGTTGCCATTATTGGATGTTTCATACTAATAAAATGTTCTGAACAAGAAGCCAGGTTTAAAAAATATACATTTTGTATTATAATGTCGTTATTAGTGAAAAGAATTTGAATGTCTGTTGGTGAAATCGCCATGAACACACCTAATTATAGGTCGGCTTCTTTTCCGAAGTTTACCGGACACTGAAAACTGCTATAAATAACCAGAAAGCACGCACATGTAAATATTGGCTAGAATGAATATAATTTAAGAAATATCTCTATGAAATTGGATCCCGGGGTAATCAGTTAATATTATATAATGGTATTTAGTAATAATGACACTTAAAATCGAAAATACGTGATGAAATCAATAAAAACAAACCCAAACTCTGCAAAGGGACCCAATAAAGGGAAAATTGTAAACAAATTGTGTTGCATATTATTGACAACACTTGAGTTGACTTGACTATATTTTTTTTTAGAAAATATTTTAGTTCCTAATTTGAAAGAGATATCACCTAGCGTTTTGTCCGGAAAAAAAAGAATATATAAAAAAATACGATGCAATTCTACTGTTAAAATATGATTCGGCCAAAAAAAACTATTAATTCTTCTTACGTGTTGAAAAATGGAGTAGATCGGTATAACATCTTTTTTTTTATTTTTACACAAAGCTGGATCCTCCTGTTTGGGTCGTTTTCGTATATAATCTGTCGATGTTTTATTCAATATTCCACGATTCCATTCAGTGGGCCATGTGCTTCTTCGTCAACAATCAATTTCGCACATGCGCAATCGCTTTTCCGAATCAATTCATTGTCAGGTCTTATGAATAAGCACGGATCAACATTTAATTCTTTACAGGAGGCAAGAAAATCAAACAACAGCGTATTTCCTTCGTTCTAGGTTATTTACGTATGATATTATGAAAAATTTCAACTGCAATTAGTATAAAACATCGAATATTGGCAACTTTTAATAAAAAAAAATAAAAAAATATATATTCTAACAGCCTATATCCCTTTAAGGATATATCGGATTGTGCCCAAAAATATCTACAACGCCTTTGGGTTCAACTTTTTTACCTCTTAGTCTTCATTTTAGAAGTAGCAGCGATAGGTATTAAAACTATCTCAGTATCCCGATAGTAATAATTATTTCATTATCCCGGAATAAAATATATAATCAATGATTTGGGGCATATGAAAAAAATATTTAGGATTAATTAAGTTGTGTTTATTACATATTTATCTTGTATAACTGTCAATGAAGAACATTCAGCCAAATTTACTCAACAGGTGTCGCTCGAGTACTAACGGTGGTTAGCTGAGCGTTTTATTTTCGCACAGACGTTTGTAACATATGTAAAATGATCACGTCATCACGTTGAAATAAGACAAGGACAACGTTACAATCATATCTGGGTCACGGGCACTTGTTACTAACTGTGAATGCGAATATGAAATAAAATTACATTCTTATATTTATTTTCTTTTGTCCTCCATGAGCAAAAATCAATATTTTTCAATAATTTTGTACGTTATAAACAAAGTTTGATATTGGTTCACATTCTTTGTATTTCCCTTTATAAATGATTTTCGTGTTGGTTTCCTAGTTTTGTTGTATCATGATTTTATATTTTCATGGTAAATAAACGTTTATCAATGTTTAGAATCACAGGCATTTGACCGATGAACCTTAATTTCCCGGTGTTTGCCACGGGGATACGTATTTTCAGGGCTAGTAACGATGTAGGGCCTCTATTTAATTGTGGGTCCTGGGTCCACACGAATACTATAGAAAAATACACAAGGTAAGAAACAAAATCACTGAAAATGGCGGCGTACTGCTAAATTTCTTATTATTGTCGATTTCCCTGAATGCTGAAAAATAAACGGATGGAATGCGCTAACCTTGTGGACCCCCATCAGCTGTTGTGCCACTGGTTTACTCTCATATTCGTACTAATTTGCATATATACCCCCAACTATTTGTTCCCAAGACAGATTGTCAACGAACACGGAGGTCGACCACTCATTTTCTATTACGCGGCACGCGATTGGTCAAGGCAAATTTCCGGAAAAGAATTGACCAATCGCGTGCCGCGTAGCAGAAAATAAGTCGACCTCCGGGTTTGTGGACAATTTTGTTTCTTACCTTGTGTATTTTTCTATAGTATTCGTGTGGACCCACGACCCACAATTAAATAGAGGTCCTACATCGTTACTATCCCTGAAAATACGTACCCCGTGGCAAACACGGGGAAATTAAGGTCCATTGGTCAAATGCCTGTGGTTAGAATCTCAATCAATTAAATAAATGTATTCTTTGCGACTTTTATGTACACGGTGTCGGATTCCAATAACGATGGCTTCGTGTTGTCTTTAAGATAAAGAGCTTTATCATCGAAAATTATGTATATCTATATCAGATTTTAGATATAAATACTTAAAAAAAAAATAATAATCGTGTTGGGGCCTCATCTTCATGTTGAAAGGTAAATTGGTCTCGTCGTGATATAGCTGAAACATTGTCGTATGCAACACTTACCCACTGACTCCCAACATGTTGAAAACATATTCTGTCTGAAACATAGTATCTACATTTATTAATCTGCTATTTAAGCGGATTGTTTTATAGGGTGTTAATTTTGCGATTCTTAACAATAAACTGTTTGCGAAAATTGAAAAATACAAAAATAAACATTTTACGATTTCAGCTTTCTCTTAAGTCATTCAAATAAAGGCATCAAATTAAACATTCTGAAGATATGGAAAAAAAATAAAACATGAATACCTGGGACGTATTATAGATAATATTGATTTTTTTTTCAAGAACAGTCATATTATGTGGATTTTATTTTTCATTAACAGTCACGTGATTATTATTAATTGGTAATAATACTAATGCGATTTCTTTTGTCAGTGGCTTTCGGCAGGTCGGTGGGTTTTTTTTCAGGGAACTCTGGTTTCCTCCAGCAAAAAAACTGACCGTCATGAAACAAGAAGTGTACGGCTTCATTTCAACGGTAATACAAGCTATTTACCCACCTCTACACTAAATACAAGAAATAGTTCGACGATGTTTATTAAATTACACGATTGCGCTACATACGGTGATAGAAAAAATCATATGAATGGTTAAAGCACCAGGCATTACAGTGTGAAAACAAACGAGTATAATTTTCAACCTGGTTCAATTAAGTCTGAAAAACGCGTGTGCAATTTACATTAGACCCAAATGAAGTAAAAAAAACCACACGTGTGCAATTTTACATTGACATTACCATTGGGTCCTATGATTGTTACCGGTCACTGTGAAATAAACTAGAAAAAGGGGATAGGAGATATCATATTAAAATATTCTATGATCACTTCCGTCCTTTCTATATGCCGTGCACACCGTCATATTACGTAACGTTTTCAGATCAAGGATACCATGTAGGTAATGCTATTGCCATTTGATTACATTGTTTACAAGTGTTTATCTGAAAACAAACGTTTTCGTAACCACCGTTGGTACAGGTACGCCACCTGATGGGAAAAGGGGTGAATGTTCTCCATTGCTAATGCAAATCGAAAGATATAGTCCGAAACAAAGTGAACATTATAATACTGGTATGCATCACGGTGCTGTGAGTAGTCAAATATTTCGTGAATTTATCAGGATTATTTAAAAGAAGAACGTCAAATTATAATTATGTTGCTGACAATACGAATGTGCGGAGTACATGCAAGATATATCGAGGATTAATAAATGAGGGAAATCATATTAGAGTAACATGCTTATATTAAATTACCAAAAGATCGTAAATCAACCATGAAGTTTTATACAAATACGTTTAAGATGAATAGTTCTATTTATTAAAATAGGCAACAATCAAACAAAATGTTTCTTCATGGAGACCATAAACACATTTAAACAAAGTATTGCACAAATTTCGACGGCACAACCGTCTTCGTTAGTTGCAAAACATAAACTGCCAAGAGATACAAAAAACAATAAGACAACGTCATAACGTCTAATCGTGCTACTATGACGTCGTAGAAAATTATTAACTGAAAATGATCCTGAACATTATGAATAAATAAAATACACAATGCTCAAGATCAAACTTTGTGTAATTTAAAACCTGTTAGACCAATTATTTTCTTATGTTTATACCCTCTTGTTGAGTGTTATTCAAATATATATTCAACCACTTATTATTTAATAGTCTCCAATATAAGTTTCAATCTGATTTCATTCCGGGATATTCTACAACTCATCAACTAGTTGAATTGTATCATAATATTCTGCTTGCCTTAGATAACAAAGAAACGACTAGTATTACTTTTGCCTACGTGAGGAAAGCTTTTGATCGAGTTTGGATTAGAAGTCTCATTTTAAAGCTGGAAAGATATGGTGTGAAGGGAAAATTATCGTGTTGGTTGAAAAGTTACTTAAGTAATAGATGTCAAAGGGCCATTATCAAAAATGCAATTTCTAGTGTTGATGAGGTCAAGGCTGGTGTGCCCCAGGGGTTAGTATTGAACCCTTGTTATTTCTAATCTTTATAAATGATATAGCAGATGACATGTTAGGTCTTGGTAGACTGTGTGTTGATGATACGTCAATTGGACATACCGCCCATGATGAAACTACACTGAAAAATATGATAAATATTGATCTCAAATATATTCAAGAATGGTCAAAAAGATGGCTAGTAAAATTTAACCCAAGTAAGACTGATATTATGGTTTTCAGTGCTAATAATCAACAGAACGACTTGACTTTTGATTTTAATGGTACACTTATTCAAACTGTAAACACTCACAAACATCTAGGAGTCATTTTTAGTTGTGATTGTAAGTGGACTAAACATATTAACACCATAATTGAAAGAGCTTCAAAACAATTAAATATTTTGAGAAAATTCAAATTTAAACTTAATAGGCAATATCTGGAAAATATTTATATTACATTTATTAGACCTATATTAGAATATGTTTCTGAAGTATGAGATAATTGTGGAGCTGTCAAATCTGATAGATTGGAAAAAGCACAAACTCAAGCTGCTCGAATTGTAATAGGGCTTACTTCATATGCTAGCTTAGATTGTATTTATTGTGAAACTGGGTGGGATAAGTTAATTGTAAGACGGGAAGTTAAAACACTTAACTTATTTCATAAAATCATAAATAATGAAGCCCCGGAAAATTTATCAGAGTTGATACCTCCTACAGTTGCCGATTCAAATAATGATAATCCACGTAATCGCTACAATATATAAGTCAACCAGCAAACAGACTATCATCATACCAAAACACATTCTTTCCGTCGACTATAAATTTATGGAATACCTTTGATTTAAATATTCGAGAAGTTCCAACCTTTTTCACACTAAAAAAATCTCCAATTTAAATATTTTTGAAATAAGAAAATACCATGCTACTTTTCGTCAGGTGACATATACTTGAATGTTGTGCAATGTAGGTTAAGAAATAGATGCAGTGCATTAAATAGTGATCTATATCGAGCTAATTTGATACCGAATGCATTATGAAAATCGGATGAAACAGCAAAACATTTGTTATTACATTGTGAAAATTGTATTGTACAAAGAAATGTTTTTCTTACAGGTATTCGAGAAATTAACAATGATTTACTAATAGATGAGCTTACTTTATTATTTGGCAATGAAATTCTCAACGATGAAAAAAATACACAAATGTTATAATTGCTTTACAAAAGGGACCTGATTGTCCTAACTATCATTTACATGTTCAGCAGCATACAAGGTCATCGCAAGACATCATAGGGAAGGATAGGTCAATCTTCAAACAAATTGTAAATTTCTGATACATATCTCGCTATTTGTGCTTGAATATATTTCAACGAGGTGTTGATATGTTTCACAAATCG
This sequence comes from Gigantidas platifrons, assembly GCA_002080005.1. Lineage (NCBI taxonomy): Eukaryota > Metazoa > Mollusca > Bivalvia > Mytilida > Modiolidae > Gigantidas > Gigantidas platifrons. Next base: position 67,126 of record MJUT01045217.1, on the reverse strand, counting down.
CATTGACAGATAAAATGAGACGATGTTTTATATATACTTTATTTAATAGTTTAGTACTTACTCAGAAGACGATGATGTTGTAACAGGTCTGAATACAATTTACAAGATCGAACGTAACGTTGTGAAATATTAACTCTATTCGCGATTCGTAAATTACTATCAAGATGTGGAAAATTGTCAATGAAAAAATCATAGCTGTCTCGAATATCATTGGTGTCTAATTTGACATAAATGATAAAAAATAACAAACGGTGTAGGAGACGCTGGTTCTGTAGTTAAAGGAAAAGGCCATGGTCTTAACAAGTTAGCGTGAAAATTTAAGTGACAGTAAATAAAAGATATTTGTGTTTATGAATGCTAAACATAGTATACCGTAAGGTAGAATTTGGTCATTGAAGTTGCCTGTTGCACCAAATAATGGGGGTCGCCATTATTCAAAACTCTCCAATGTGGAGGAGACAAAAGCCTGAAAAGGGGCGTATCCATTCTTGGATTATACCTTCCCGTTACGTCACGCAATCGGTATCGTATATTATATCAGCATTGATCAGTTGCAATTTTATCATTAAAAAGTATGTAAATCGTAAAATAACGTGGTATATATTTATCTTTTGATATTTACAAAATCATTATGACTTCATATTAAGCATTTTATTGCACTAACGAAGGGAAAGTGTGACATTTTGTGTGTGTAATTACCGATCCGGACAGGACTAGATCTACCTGTTAACACAATGGTCATCGATCAGTGACCTCGAAAAACACGGGAAAGTACGACAGCATTGGGGACAAAAAAGAAAAAAAAACATGTCTACGCACAAAACGAGTTAAAAATGACAGTTATTTAACCTACGGCCAATCACGTAAAACATGAAATTATACGTAGACCCCCCCCCTCCCCCAATACAAATAAACTCCTTTGTTTTATGAAAATGTAAAATGGGATGGGAATATTAAGAACAAAATTAAAACGATATTCATTTATAAACATTGTATTGCAGTTGATTTGATATTAAAATATTAAAACATAACCAAACGGGCACGATGTTGGGAAGAGTCCGATACATGTTATTTATTCAACTAACATGATACGACTGAGTGACGTCACATGAAGCGGTGTCATGGCCGCTTACACTACGACAGGAAATTCCAAATATTCATATTTCTAATTGGGTATATTAATGTTAATAAAGGTGTCTTTTTTTTAAATAATAAGTTATTTACGAATAAAAAGTTATAATGAATTGAATTAAAACAACTTTTCAACTGACTGGTCTTTTCCTTTAATTGTATTTCATTGTAGGGGTTCCTTTAAGGGTATATTAATGGAATCAAAATTCCAAGTTTTCCGGTTGTTAACTGATTTTGTCTGTTTGTTGATTAATGAGTTTTGACTTTCCCTTTAGAAAATTAATCGGTGTTCGGTAATGTTGTTATTACCCTTATTTGCAACGATTAGATTACGCACATGGGGTCAAAGGTAATTCCTTTGTGTCTTTTGTTTTGTTTTGTTTTGTATTGTATTGTTTTGTTTGTTTGTTTGTTTTTTTGTTTTTTTTGCTTTTTTGCATAAACTCTGATTGATAGAATAACACAACAGATCTACAACGGAAGGGACACAGTTTGTTCTCTGTGTTTCCCTACTGTATGCGGAGACGATTCAATGACAAAATGTACAATAAACAAAATACTATATTCTTAGAATGTAATTGGAAGATACTTTCCTGTTTTATGCATGATGTATAATTGAAAGAAAATAAAACGGCACAATACATCTATGAGTAAACAAATTAGAATATACATTTAGACAAAAATTGGGATATTAAAATATATTGAAATCGAATTGTGTCATGTCACAGTAAATGTTCATGTAGTTCAAGAGATATATGGCTGCTTGGTACAAGACGAGGTGCCATACTTAGAACAGAAACTGCTACACTTCCGGAGCATCTGGGTTCAACTCTGGTTTTTGATGGGATTTGCGTTGTCGTTCTTTTGATTCTGTGCTATGTTTTTGTAGACTATTGTTTATCGTATTGTTCTTTTTGTCATTTCGCCATTTTGTTGTTTGTCATTCGATTTACTCCTTCTGTATACCCCTTTGGTATCTTCAAACATTTCCTATATATTTTTTTCTAGAATTTAATAGATATGAGAGTTTTCCAACATATTTAACAAAATTGGAATAAAAATCTCTTGAAATAAAGTCTCTGTAGACATTTCGTGTCAATCCGTCAAAGTCTGACTTTTACATAACGTGTAATCATGGGTCTTCACCAGTAGATGTTGTGTTTTAGAAGGCTTTGATAGTGCCTAACAATATTTACTATGACGTTAATAGAACATACGGGAGTATCTATATTTCACACAACAACATAACACATTCTGGAGAGGGAGTGTATGAATATATATGTATATATTTTTGGAATTTGAAATATATGAATATAGAGATCCCAACATGCCAAAGATATTTCATATGTTTGATAAAGAAACAATTGATGGAAGTCATGATTTGTTTTAATATGGGTAGTCAGTATATTATTATATTAACTCAAACGGTAGCTTCAATGAATTACCTTGACTGTAATATGTTTAACAGTACAAATATGGTAGTACACTTTGACGAAAGAGGGTAATTGATGAATTATCGTTTACCGATGCGGGCTAGGTAGTACAAAATTTAAGTGACGCAGTTGGCTGTTCCGTCTTCTAACCTGTATAATTTTACAACGTTTTTAATTGTAAATTAAATTGGAGTGCTTAAAGGTATATTGTCTACCACATTTGAATTTTTTCATACCCAAAATTATTGCTGTTTTCCGTACTGACCTTCATAAAATGAAGATTAAACACCGAATTATTGGCGAAAACGCTACGAAACGTTCAGATTCAAACAACATTAAACAAGCGTGACAATCATGAAGTATTTGAATCTTTACAGTATTTTCCTTACCTCAAAGCTAAACCCCCGAGAATTCCAAACTTCCGTTTTTACTTTTACTTTCACTTTGAATTTCTGTCATCCGAACAATAATTCCGATAACGATAGTTTTGGGTCTCTTTTGTCAAAAAAAGAACACCAATCGTATATTTTGTAGCATAACTGTTTAATGATAACTTAAACAAATCATTTATGGACAAATTTTCAAAAAAAATAGTAGACAATATCCCTTTAAATGAACAAAATATATACAAAAATGAATCAAGAAACCACGTTAAACTGTAAGTTAATATGTATTTTCAACATAGAGATCTTTATTCTATGATGTATGGCTCTCTTTTCGATTAATATAAATGTCGGCATTTTCACTGAGATATTTGTATCTTAAATAGAGATAGCATATGTTCTTCAGGATCTTCACAGGGAATGTTCTCCCCTTTGCATAAGCAAGACAATTAATATTGGAACGGATTTGGGGGGGGATTCCGTACAAATAAATTGTTTTTAGCATTTGCTTATAGTAATGAATTGTTCAACATGAGTAAAAATATGAAGCGATGATGAGATGCCATTTTACAAAAAAAAATAATGACGATATCCCGGCCCTACCAGGGGGAAACCAGCTTATAGTCCCGGCTTGATTAACCAATCAACCTACAGGACTAGTCAAGATATTTCACTCAGGTAGAATATTTGTATTTACTTAAAAATTTAGAGATATATCTATATTATGTTATAAATAGATGTATTTACACAAGTTAGATGCTAGACACATATATTTATTATACATGTTTTTTATGCAGATATCTGTAATTCAATTAAGATATCTGTTTTAAATAGAAGTATCTCTGTTGTTGAAAACAATATATATATTGCAATATCTTGCGGGGAAATTATATTTCTAACAATGATATTATATAGATATCTCAAACGGCTTGCCATAGACTTGATAATATTTCTGTCTGATCTTATTGTTATCAATTCGCGTAAACAGATCGTAGAGGACATGTTTGTTTTCTTTATAGATAGGTTTATATTTACATTGACATTAAATGTATCTATCGCTCTCTTCTGAGATCGAACCTCGTCTAAATATTAACATGTAATGTATGTATTATGACACACATTACGTGACTTGGGTTTTTACATGAACACTTCTTGTTTATACACAGCTTGTGTATCTCTTAAACACCACAAACTCCAATTTATAATAATAATAACAATAAAGATGTACGAAATTTGTAAATTACACCTTATTATGTACAATAAATATGCTAAAACATGATAACAATTTTCTACTTTCGTTTCCCATTATAAATTAATATTAGAGATTTGATAATGAACTTTCGATCTTATTTAGTACACGTAAATCGTGTCTTAATTAACAATATAAGACAATGAAAACAAAACGATTCCACCTTTAAAGATTTGATTTATACTTACATAATGATCAGATTGTTTCTTGAAGAATTGAGCATTCACCTTATTTACGAATTAAACAGTAGTCACCCGGAAGCAGTACATATTGACTGACAAACAAACAAAAATATGGAGCGTCGGGAACAGATTTATATCTAGTCTATGACATATTCCACAGCTTTGTGTTTAAGTGGGTGTAATTATCGTAATCGACATTTATTGAGACATAAAGGTTAAATAAAAGAAAATGCGTTTGTCAACAGCTCTAACATTTTTTTTTTTATATAATAAAATATATACTAGTATGTTTTCATCCGTAATTAATCTAAAATGTTGATGTATCAACAGATTACTACTGTGATGTTAAACATACTTCAAATCAGTCGAATTAAAATTAGATGTCAGATGTTTTCACGATACATTTACAATTAACAACAGTCTATTTCCTGTTGTAAACAATATATCTGTATTGGAAATGTAAATATTTCTGTTGAAATACAGATATGTAATTAAATTTGAAATATCTGCTTAGAAATATAAATACATGTGATTGTAATTTTTAACGATTTTTCTTGTTATGATCAAATAAGATCACATTAAATACATTCACAAAACATGTTTATTTCCTAAATATGTTGCATGTCTAAATATGTACAAAAGAAGTGAATTTACACGTCATAGAATAGATATTATGTGAATAAGAAGCAACATTAGGTCACCTGACATAAGTGTCTTAAGCTTTACATGACCACTTCCTTTCTTGTATGCAACTTGTGTATCTTCTAAAGACCAAAAAGCCCATTTATAATATTAAGAAGAGTTTGACGATACCAAAAGGGTAATCATAATCCATATCACGTAGATAACACAATGGCCAAAAGAAAACAAGTACAAAAGGAGAAACAATGATCCACAAAACATACACATAAAACTAAAGATCGAGTAACACGAACCCTATTAAAAACCGTGGTGAACTCAGATGCTTCGGAAGGCTTAGTAGTTCCTGCTCAATTAGTGATGACCGTCGTTTTAATCTAGTTGCAAACCCGGCTTCGCTCGTACTTATTCATGAAGACAGGGATTATCATGTTCTTACATATACTTTGATAATTAGTTTTACTTATTAAATGGAAGTAAAATATGTTCGACATAGAAATAGTAGCTACTATATAACACTAAGACAAATTAATTATATGCCTTCAGCTATATAGATATAATCATTAGAGTATGTCTTGAAAAGGAAGTAAAATCACCTTACTATAGTGGATATATATATTTTTCGTCTTTGTTAACTCTACAAGAGCTCATTAACGGTAAGGTAAAGTCTTAGATCAATGTACATGTAATAAAATAAGACACACAAAATACCAAACCGTTGAAATCTTTTCCAGAAATCGTAGACAATTAAAAAAACGGTAATCTATATAGCTACAGTGAACACAATGAAATGTGTATTTGTTTTTATCAAATGTCATCATTCAGGACAATCACACACAATAGTATATATAGGATATCATACATTATCAAAATACAAGTCAATACGTCTGTGAATGTGTTAGTTCTTACAACGCCCGGCTATTAAACCGAATTAATACTAGTAACGAACTTTCACTTTCATATTTGTATGTGAGATATTCTTACAACGCTCAGATATTAAACATAATTAATGCTACTTTAGTAACGGACCTTTACTCTCAGCTTGGTGTGTAAGGTACGGTCATCAGTGAACACCATCATGAAAAACAAACATGTTTTACTGTTATAATTTGTATTGTGTTTGTATGTCTTGTATAATAATGTATAAACTTGACCGATCTTGGTGTACTGATATACATAAAGCTATTAAGCTATAGTAAGATACAGCAAATAAAGTGTTGATCGTGATCGTAAAAGTGCATTGCACAATATACCAATGAATAGATTATTTATGAACATGTCTTTTTTAATAGGAAAACTTAAACTGAAGTGTAACAATTAATAAGTAGTGAACATTGACTGTCAAGTTAGTGTGTGAGTTATTATTACCACTGAATATCATAATGACACTAACGTCTGTCAGATGTTTCCATAGTAATTTTACTATTATGCTTTATATTTATTGTATTCTACTGTATAAAGTTGACAGATAAGGGCGTACGAATACATATAATATTTTACTTTTGTTACTGTAAAAGTTATTGGATTCGTGGTTTCTAACATTACAGGAAAAAAGCCATAGCAAAATTGTATTTCGTTGTATTTTAATCATCATTGTTTAAGTGAAGTGATCCACGGAACGCACGATAAATGATTATTTAACAGTATCAAAATCAAAAAAAATAAATAAAATGTTGTTCCTTTAATTAAAATCGTAATCATATGAACCCATGTCCGTTTAATTTAAATTTACTGAATGCGTATTTTGGAATATATTATTCCGTGTACAACTGTGGACGAGTTCGTGAACGATATATTACCTCACGCCTTTACTCTTTGAAACCCATTTGTAAATAAAAAAAAAAAACGAAAAGGAAAAGGAATTATGGTATGTATACATTTGATATGCAACAATCTAAGATTAAACATACCTAAAAAGTATTGAGTAAACACAAAGACAGATCATCATACTGCCTTCCTCGCTTCAATTGTAAGCAACTGACATTCATGTTTTATTCCAGGTGAGTATGACGATACGGTGAGTTAGTTTTTCAAGTTAGCTAGATGATTCAATATTTTACATTGTAGAAATGTCTTCGGGTAGTTTGAATATTTATTGACACGTGTGGGATAACGAGTTCATGTCTATACCCACATTGTTTTAATTTCACACTCTTTGGTCCCCTTTAAAAATGAATTGTAGTACATGTGTGTGCCTTGGGTGGGCAGTATCATCAGTATTATATGAATATCTGACTATGGAATATCTCTATCTTTATTTTTGCTTTGTTTGTTTGTTATCAATCAATTGCAAAGCTTAAGCAGTGATGGTCAACAATTCCATCAATAAACGTTAGAGAAAATCGAATGGACAATCAACTAAACGAAGAATCGCTTCTCACATTAACTCACTGAGGACCACGTCATATGACGTTAATATTACATTTCATGGCTCGGGACAGGTATAAACATGTGACGGGATTAAACGGGTTAAGGGGGTCCCAAATTTCCCTTCTGGATAATTAGGAGTACATATATATTGTTGATGTAATTGTTGTTCTGATGATGTTAATGTTACATTCTGTATTTAATCGTTTTTGACGTCAAACAACATTAGGAAGTCTTCCACAAATCTGATTTATGTAGGGACCAATCATTTCACTGTCTGGACGAAGGTTTATGAACCGTAATGAAAGCGAGAGGTTTGGCTCCATAAAATCTGATTCAATCCACCATTTCTTTAGAAATGCCTGTACCAAGTCAGGGCCATTGCGGTTTTCTCAGTTTTCCGGTTGTTGACTGATTTGGTCTGTTTGCTGATTTATGAGTTTTGACTTTCCCTTTGGAAGATTGCTCGGTGTTCGGTAAATTTGTTATTATAGTGTCTTCACCTCATTCCGTGTTATACCTCGTTCCGAGATATTTTCTTTTTGTGCTTTGCGTACCTCCGTTTACGCAGTCGCCGGTCAGAGGATGAAGGTCACGTTTCACTGACGACACGCTTTGTTTACATCACCTACTTTTTGGAAATGCTTCCATTTCAGGTATGCTTTTGCCGTTTTATTATATATAATAATAAATCTCAACTTCTCCTTCACCCTTATATGCCATCTCATTTGATAAATCTTAAAAAACAACTTAGATATCGTTTATTGAACATGTGAAAACAGCTTTATGTTCGTCTGCTATCCAGCTTCCTAGTTACCAATGACAATAAAGTTGCACTTACGGTTGTGCGCAAGAAAAACTATGGAAAACCATATTAACAATTATGAGAATTTGTTGTTTTTCGATAATACGACCGGAGTAAAAGCTATATACGGCATGGGTGAACAACGTTAGAAAAAAAGATCAAGTGTTGTTTTTTTGGAATTATACCATCATATGTTTCTTCCAACTCTTAAAATATGTGAAATTTAAAATGAAAATTGCCAAAAAGTGCATAAAATTTAATCCCAAACAATTAAATAAAAATCAATTGTTGTTTTTTTTTTACATTTTATGCAATCATATCTTTTTTCCATCTAAGTGTGCTATACAGAATTTTTAAAATAGTAAAACATTATTTTATTTGGTTCAAATATATCTGATATAAATAACCCTCCAAAGCAGTCAAGCATATTAGCCCCAATGGCTCTCCATAAAAGGGAATTCCCAGTACATCGAAACGAGGTTAAGGTAAAAAAAAAAGGTCCCATCGGAGAACTGTCAACAATCGATGACTTGAACACAAGGTTAAAACTCCTGTTTTAAAAGGATATTATTATTTGTTATTAGTTCATAGCATAATATGTTTGTATGAATACAGATTCATTCAAACGATAGGTATCGTATATTTTACAAGGTGTGTTTCCGTAAGACCATCGGAATGAGGTAAACCCATTATACCCCTATTTTTGACAGACTTTTGCTAACAATAGAGAACCTGAATGTGTGCTAAGAATGCTTTTTTAACGCATATATATTTTTCTTCGATAGCCATGATATAGCTGAAATATTGCTAAAGTTGGCGTTAAAAACAAATCAATCAATCAATCTATTTTCATATTGGTTGACATGTATGTTCCCTCCTAATTAAATTCCTTTATAAAGCATCGTGTAAAATTTTGTTTTCGAATTCACTTGGTATATACACCAGGTCAATTGTAATGACCACATAGTTGCATGTAAGCAAACATTTCATCTCCTTTGGTCATGGTAATATGGTTATATAACTTATTGTCAATCGTTCACTGTCAGTCCTCTGTCGTTTACATGTCACGTATTGATCTCCTTAGAAACCATTTGGTTAATTGTAGCCAAACTTTGCAGGTCTGTGGGATGAATAGACTTTACAAATGTGTATAATTTTGTGCTGATTGTATGACAGCTATGACTGTCATGTGTAACTCCTACACGTTGTGATTGGCCAATTTAAACAAATATTCTCCTCTAGAGCCCTGTGTTCATTTGGAAATATAAGAATGGTGTATGCAGGATCCTCTTGAAAATCTCATTTTGTTCCGATCGGTCGACCAACATGGCCATCAGAGATTATTCAAGTTTCTTAATGGTCAAATACAATACAAATCTTCATCTCTGAAACCATTGCGTGAAATCGCACGAAGTTTTGCAGGAATATTGTTTGGAAATTCTTGTAAGCAAAATCGGAGAAAAGCATGGTTGTGATAGACAATGGCTTGCATATACTATTTAATTACATTGTATATAATATACATCTATCTATGTATAGAGAAGTTTGTATATTATGTCTGTAAAATACAATCTTGAAATTCAAGAATTAAAGAGGAAAGAATCTAGAATCAATGTGTTGTTCCCAATTTTGAATTAATGAATCAATGTGAGGATGTTGGGGTTTTTTTTTTTCATTTTAAAATCACAATAGGTGTATTTATAGTTACTGATAAAAAAAAAGGAAAATATCGAGAGAGAAAAACATACTATGACAATTGCATTCATTTTTTACTGAACCTCATCACGTAATTTAACTAAATTAAAAACTTTTCAAATAAAGTTCTATAGTTCACGTCTTGCATTATATTTTGGTATTTTTAAAACAGCCTAATAGAAGTAAGTCTGTAAAATATAACAATACTATCTATATCTGTAAAGGTAATATACTCTAGATAAGGTTCGGGTTAATCAATTAATTCCATGTACGTCAAATGATTTGTAAACATATACAGCAATACCAGGTACATATCAGTAAGGACTGTATGACATGTATGAAGATTAGGATTATGTTATTCATGAACATGCATACACATTTACAACACCTGATTTGTTATTAACCATATAAAGTTTGTCACAACTTTTGTTGAAACAGATCGAAAAGGGTGTTTTGACTCCATCACCTTCGTTCAATACAACACAATCCACTGTACCATTTGAATGTAGTCGTTGTATGGTGTTTGTAATATTCCCAGCAACATAGACGTTTCCCTTAATTGAATACGAAAACACTTCCGTTCCATCCCAATTTACACAATTGATTGAACTCATGGTAGAATAATATATCTTGTTATTGTCACCTATTCTGAGGTATCGTGTATTAGATCCTGTTGATAATGTTATTGTCCTTAAATATGTTCCCTCTATATCTAAGCAATGTATCCTCCCTATGTCACCAACAATGATGTTGTCACTGGTAGATGCTATACCACATATATTAGTAGAATTCGGTATAGTTATTAGTTGATCGTCTTGTGTAAATGTTTTTAGGTTGATGAACTATATCTTTAAATTTTTGTTTGCAAACGTCACCACGGCTCTGTGTATTCTCGGTATTATGGCTATATCCCATGGTGGATAACTTATATTGATCATCTTAATATATTTTCCACTGGGGTAGTAGACAGCCACTAATTTACTATTAACTGGATTATTATAAAAAAAAATGTAATCACATAGAAGTATATGATCATCATCTGTAACAACCATTCCTGTAATATACCTTCCTGTTACCTCTATATGATTCTGAAATGTAAAGGTTGATATTGTAATAGTTTTATCTGGTACAAACTGGGCTTGTTGTTCTTTTAGTGTCTTGTGAGTTATGGTGTGGTCAATTATCTTGTTAACTGACACATCTCCAAATGTATTAATGGACGGCAATAACTCATATGAATCATCGAAGGAGAGCGTAACCCGATTCAGTTGTGATGTTGTTGTTTCTAATTCATTGTCTGCTTGATATAGGTATTTATCTATTTTCCGGCATAGAAGGAAGGCTTGTTTTTTCTGATCCATGTTCAATGATAAACAACATTTCTCTGAGGTATGATTCAACCTCCTCTGTGGCCTCTAAAACTATGGAAATTTCATCTTGTAAAAACGTTGTGTTTTCTTGAACTAGTATATCTAATTTATTGGTCAGTTCCTTTTCCATTTTGTTAATTCTTTGGATGAGCTTCTCTTTAAGTTTCTTCATGTGTTCTTTTATTCTTTGTTTGTCATCTTTTATACCATCAAAATTATATTCTCTATATTTCAATATACTCTTGTACGTTTGACTAATACTAGTCAACTGTTCTTGGCAATCAGAAAACAGTTGAGATTGTTTGGCACCC